>ML661915.1:2642661-2735717 GCA_007570785.1 Antilocapra americana | reverse complement strand
TTAAAGGCATAATAGTCCTAATAGAATTTATATGGTCTTTTTCATTTTCAAAATATCATTTTGTAAAGTGTAGGGGAAACTAAGAAATCAAAATATTATAGCAGACTACTTCTATTATTCCCTCTGACTCTTTAAAAATATTATATAAGCATAGCAATGAAGCACTGGGAGGAAAAAAGTCCATCCTGAACTAACCAGAGAAGCTCTGACACAGACTCATGTGTCGTGAGCACCGGTCCAGTTAAATGCCCGCATTAACAATAATTACCTACTTTGTAAATATTAAATTATTGTTTTTTCCAATTTTGGAGTCCTAAAAATTCATTATAATGCTATAATTGAATTCAAACCTTTTCCTTACCTGATGGTGAACATTATAAAATTCTCAATGGACAAAGATAACAACAGTTAATGATGAAATAACTGTATTTAAGTTCAAGTTATGGTTGTTAGGTAAACTAAACAGTTTTAAATGAGAATGTCTTACTTTTTCCTTGACCTACAGGAAGCTTCACCTTTTGGGGCAGCTTCACCTTTTGAGGGAGAAATTGTTCAATTTCTAATGAAATTAAAGTTGGAAATCTGAAACTATATATAAGTAGTTTTGACTGAATGATCTATATTCTTCAGACAGCACTGCATTTCTTTGGAGAAATGTTTCCATATTTCCTGACCAACCACTTCAAGGTCTATGAAAGTAGTGTTAAACAAGCTCCAAAAAGTGTAATTAATCTTTAGATCTTTAGTGATAAACAGTTTCTTGGGGGCACATTCATGTTAAATATTGATCCTTTCCCATGTATTTTAAAACTCCCTTTTCCTTATAGGATCCAGTGATAATATCTCCTTATGACTAAATCACCCTCACAGAGAATAAGGGAGGTAACAGATTCTGATAAAACAAAAATAATCTGGCACTGCATGTGTATCAAAGTTGACTAATTTGAGATA
Source organism: Antilocapra americana (assembly GCA_007570785.1). Classification (NCBI taxonomy): domain Eukaryota; kingdom Metazoa; phylum Chordata; class Mammalia; order Artiodactyla; family Antilocapridae; genus Antilocapra; species Antilocapra americana. The sequence goes on along the minus strand of ML661915.1, from coordinate 2,734,766 downwards.
AGTTTTTTTTTCCACTTTTGAATATGTATATTCCGTGAGAAATTCTTAGATCCAGATGAACTATACATATTTAAAATGTATATATTTTAAACAGCAAAATCACTATGAGAATATACTAATATAAGAATTACTGCAACTATAATTAATGACTATTTAGATAGGAGCTTATCTACCTTTAACTAACTCCTACCTACTGGGACCTGGAAAGTTTAATGACTTTGTGATCAATTATATAATGCCAAAGGTTGCTTTTCCCCCATAATTTAGTACTCATTTCTTTTCTTTTTATCCTCTCAGGAATAAATGGTAGCAGACTTTTGATCTGTGTATTTCCATCACAATAACATGGTAGGGGAGGAAAGGAATCTCTTTTTACAGTGTTCACTGCCAAGAATTTATGAATGATGTGCTAATTTCTGTAAGTGTGCCTAAATATAGTGAAAGGGGCATTTCATGAATGTGCAAACAAGATAAAACATAAAAAGCAGTGTCTTTTAATAGGAAAACCTTATTAGTACTGTTATAACTGATTTTACTTTCACTTTCCCTCTCCACCCATGCATTACAAAAACACTTTTCTCAAACTTATCCCACAATTTCAGTTCACAATATTGTTGCAAAGAAAGCAAATAAAGCTCTTATACAGGGTTATAGATCCTCAAAAAGAACTTCTGGCTTCCTGCCAATCAGAGTCTATTGTTTATTGTACTCAATGGCCATCCTTCTTAACAAGTTATAGGAAACCTTTCCAAATGTGTCTTAAGAGTGTCTGTCATCAAATATTACCATTAGGCATTTGTTTCTTCAATTTATTAAATAAGATACATGATATTTTGGACGATGTATAACCAGCAATGAAACTCTATTCATTTTCATTAAATATTAAAATAAAATTAATTTTATTTTATAAGATGTGCCAAGTAAGAATGCAATTTTTGAAATCCCCACTAATTAGGGAATGGCCCAAATCTCTGATACAGAAGCAAAATTATCAGTCCACTAACTACAAAGTCATTCATAGGATTTCAAACCTATTGTTTCAATTATAAAATCTGATTCCAAAATCTGGAATTCAGCTCAAGTTCTTTCAAAATGTAGTGAGGTCAGAAATCCTACCAGTGCCTCAGTATACTTATCTGTAAAACTAGATTATATCTCTCTTTCTCTCACCTGTCTCACAAGTCACAGGGAGTTGTTCCCATATTTTAATGCAACATTAAAATCACTTTATTAAAAAATCATGAATTTACAGAGCTAGAATTTAAGCATCCATTTCCCTTTACTTTCCTGTGGTGTCCTATCAAATTTCAAAGGCTTCTTGCTGCATTTTTTTTAATGTGTCAGAAATGCAGTCTTCTAGTTCAGAATTAAAAACAGTATTTATCTGTTCATAAAACACCATAATAGGATCATTCTTCCATTTAATTAAATACTTGCAGAGAGACTACCATGTGGCAGGCACTATCTTAACTGCTAGGAAAACAGCAGTGAGCAACATCCACAAATCAATTCTCTTTTGAGGTTTACATTTAAAATGCTATCAGTTTATCATAAACCTATTTATTTAATGAACAAGAGTTACCAAGAATAATCATCCCAGTAACTCAAAATGTTCCACTAAACTCAGATGATTACAAAAGTCTCACATCCATATCTTCCATCTATTTTTGCCTATGTGAATTCCCTGTATCAGTTAAACTAGTCAGTTAAACTCATTTACTTCTTTATATTATATAAACATATAATATATATATTATATATATAAACATGAATAGTGATGTAAATGTAAATGTGATTACATATATATTATTCATATGTTTTCATATTTTCATCTTGCTTGGAATGCCCTACAATATTTATTTTCTAAAATATGAGCGGAAGGCCATGGAAACAAAATTAAGACAGCAAATAGTCGTGTGGAGCTGAGCATTATGAAAAGATTTAAACAATGAAATGTATGTGTGCTCAGTCGCTCAGTCATGTCCGACTTTTTGTGATCACATAGACTGTAGCCCGCCAAGCTCCTCTGTCCATGGGATTTTCCAGGCAAGACTAGTGGAATGGATGGCCATTCCCTTCTCCAGGGGATCTTCCTGACCCCAGGAATTGAACTTATGTCTCCTGTGTCTCCCACATTGGTAGGGAAATTCTTTACCACTGACCCACCTGGGAAGTCCCAAATAATGAAACACGTGTGCTAAAACGTGAAGTGGAAATTTTTCTGTTGGATAGAAGCAACAAGGGCTATTTGGGTTGAAAGAATATAAGTATAAAGACTATGAGTTAAGAAAAGCTATATTATTCTCAGTGATATTTGATATTATAAAGCAGCCAGGCTTTTTGGCCCCAAGGATAAGTTTCATGGAATTTTTCCACAGACCAGGGAAGGGAGGAAGTTTGGGGGATGATTTAAATGCACTGCATTTATTGCACACTTTATTTCTATTATTATTATATCAGCTTTATCTCAGATCATCTAACATTAGATCCCAGAGGTTGGGAACTCCTATTATAAAGGATATGTATGGTGGGCAAAAGCAGAAAAAGAAGTTAAATAAGTGTTGAAAACCAGATTAATGCTGTATCACTCATTTTATAATTAGGATAGTTTGTATTGTTATTAATATTTTATCTTTGGTTTACATTTAGTGTCTTCAAATAGATTTAGAACTCTTGAAAACAGTGATCAGTCGATTACAGTTTTTCACCCCCAATCTCAATGCAAGCAACAGTACATGGGAATCACTCCCAAAACGTTTGCATTGTTTTTCTAACACAGCTATTGTTGGTGCTGGCAGTGCTTGAAGGCAATATTGTTCAAATCAAGAAGACAATTTATAGGAATTACAGAAACAGAGATCACAGTGACCGGGTGGATAATAAATTTGGCTGGGACTTGAATGATAGGCTATGAATGGATAGGAAATAACAGGGAAAGGAAATTAAACCAAAGTTAACACCTACAGACTCAAATGTGTGAAACAGCAAAAGGCAGTAAACTGGGGGGGTCATTAAAATGACTGTGTAACAAGTGTTTATATAATAAACTTAAATACTCATTCTAGGACCAAAATATCAAGGACTTTATAGGTCATGCTGATAATCAATTGTATTGGAGGCACAGGAACTACCCTCATGAAAGTGTGCAGCAGGAAAATATCTCTGCCAAAGTATGTGGGATGTGTGGCATGGGAAGAAAGCCACAGGATCATATGAGATGGACAGTCAGAAAAAAAAAAAAAAGGTGAATGACTGCTTTGCCATTTCTTAAATAAGTTGTTTTTTTGTCCCAAGGGACTTACGATGTAAACACTGTTCAAACTCTACCCGTCCCATAATATCCATTGTTTATGATAAGAAAATGAGTATCTACCCTGTTGAAAAACTCAAGGACATCATGCTACCTATGCATGGGTGCATGTTAAGTCACTTCAGTCATGTCCAACTCTTATGGTCTGTAGCCTTCCAGGCTCCTCTGTCCATGGAATTTTCTACGTAAGAATACTGGAGTGGGCTTCCATGCCCTCCTCCAGGGCATCTTCCTGATCCAGTGATTGAACTCGTGTCTCTTACATCTCCTGCACTGGCATTTGGGTACTTTATCAAAAGTGCCACTTGGGAAGCTGATCAATGTTTCTGTTGTTCAGTCGCCCAGTCGTGGTCGACTCTTTGTGACCCCATGGACTGCAGCATACCAGACCTCCTTCTTCCTCAACATCTCCCAGAGTTTGCCCAAATTCATGTTCATTGCATGGGTGATGCCGTCAAGCCATCTTATCCTCTGTCACCCCCTTTTCCTACTTCCTTTGTCATTTTATCTGTCATCACTTTTTCTGTGATGAAATTCCAGCAGAACTATCCCTAAAGGAGGATGCCATCAAAGTTTTGCATTCATTATGTCAGCAAATCTGGAAGACCCAGCAGTGGCCACAGGACTGGAAAAGGCCAATCCTCATCCCAATCCCCAAGAAGGGTAGTACCAAAGAATGTGCTGACTATCAGACAATTGCACTCATCTCCCATGCTGATAAGATGGTGCTTAAAATCTTGCACGCTAGGCTTCAGCATTATGTGAACCAAGAAATTCCAGATGTCTAAGCTGGGTTTAGAAAAGAAAGAAGAATTAAAGATCAGATTGCCAACATCCACTAGATTATAGAGAAATCAGGAGAATTTCCAAAAAATATCTATCTCTCTTTTATCAGCTATGCTAAAGCCTTTGACTGTGTGGATCAGGTCAAACTATGGAAAGTTCTTTGAGAGACAGAAATAACAGACCATCTTACCTGTCTCCTGAGAAACCCGTATGCAGGTCAAGAAGCAGCAGTTAGAACTCTGTATGGAACAACTGTTTGGTTCAAGATTGAGAAAGAAGTATAACAGGGCTGTCTGCTGTCACCCTGTTTGTTTAACTTCTACACTTGACACATCATGAGAAATGCTGAGCTGAAAGAGTTGCAAGCTGAAATCAAGATAGGTGGGAGAAACATCAACAACCTCAGATATGTGGATCATACCACTCTAAGGGCAGAAAGTGAAGAAGCATTAAAAAGCTTCTTGATGAGGGTGAAGGAGGAGAGTGAGAGAGCTGGGTTAAGACTAAATATTAAAAAAAAAAATAACAGAAACAAAACGAAGATCATGGCATCCGGCCCCATTACTGCGTGGAAGATAGAAGGGGAAAAGGTGGAAGCAGTGATAGATTTTCTCTTCCTGGGCTCCGGAATCACTGTGGATGGTGACTTGCAGCCATGAAATCATAAGACAAATGCTTCTTGTCAGGAAAGCTATGACAAACCCAGAATGTGATTTTAAGAACACAGACATTACTCAGCCAACAAGGTCTGGCTAGTCAAGACTATGGTCTTCCCAGTGGCCATGTAGGGTTGTGAGAGCTGGACCATAAGGAAGGCAGAATGCCAAAAAAAATGATACCTTCAAATTATGGTGCTGGAAAGGCTCCTGAGAGTCCCTGGGACTACAGAGATCAAACCAGTCAATCTTAAGGGAGATAAATCTTGAATATTCACTGGAAGAACTAATGCTGAAGCCGAAGCTCCAGTACTTTGGCCACCTAATGTGAAGAGCCAACTTATTGAAAAAGACCCTGATGCTGGGAAATACTGAAGACAGTAGGAAAAGGGGGTGACAGAGAATGAGAAGGTTAGATACCATCGCAGACTCAATGGACATGAATTTGAGCAAACTCTGGAAGATAGTGGAGGACAGAGGAGACCTGTCTGCTGCAGTCCACAAAGTTACAGAGTGAAACAGGATTTAGTGATGAATAGCAATCACAGAGATGATCTAGTGTATATGGGATGATGTATTGGGGTTACATGTAAATACTACACCATTTCATATAAAGGATTTGAGCATCTGTGGATTTTGGTATTTGAGGAGGATTCTTGGAACCTCTCCTCTACATATCCAGAGGGATAACTGTAAATCAATGTTAATCATTACAGCCACATTCAAATATAAGCCATCTTAACCTTTTTGTTTGTTTGTTTTCAATTTCCCTTCACCTCCTCAACTAGAATTCTGAGTTTATTTCTGTGATATATGTCTCTACCATTGGCCTCCAAAATTTTTAAATGTTGCTCCCAGTGTTACACAGAAACATGTGGATGGTTGGCATGAAATGTGTGTGATAGCATACTGAATGAATATGAGACCAGAAGCACAGGCTGGGGAAGGGTCAAGATCTTTGTGTGCATATTAAGGGGCTTGTACTTTATAGATGAGAGTAACACTCAACTATTGTTGGTTGTTAACATCTTCCAGTAAGATTGCAGCACCCTTATCTAGGATGACATGGTAACAGAGATGATAAATGAATCAGTAGGCATTTGTTATTAATTATTGATTTGCCTTTCCTTCTCCAGGAGATCTTCCCAACCCATGGATCAAACCCAGGTCTCCCACTGTAGGTGGGATCCATCCATTGCAGGTGGATTCTTTACCAGCTGAGCTCCAAGGGAAGCCTCAATTTAATTTGCAACTAATTTAATTTTTGATCAATTTAATATTTAAATGTTGGGAGTATGGTGGGCTTTTATCTGATGATGGATAAAATCTGTCACTGCTTCTACTTTTTCTTTTTCTATTTGACATGAAGTGATGGGATTGGATGCCATGATCTTAATTTTGTTGAGTTTCAAGTCAGCTTTTCACTCAGTTCTTTCATTCTCATCAAGACACTCTTTAGTTCCTCTTCACTTTCTCCATTAGAGTGGTATCATCTGCATATCTGAGGTTGTTGATATTTCTCCTGGCAACGTTGATTCCAGCTTGTGTTTCTTCCAACCCAGCATTTTGCAGGAAGTACTCCGCACAGAATTTAAATAAATAAGCAGAGTATGATACACAGCCTTGTCTTACTTTCCCAATTTTGAACCAGACAGTTGTTCCATGTCTGGTTATAAGTGTTGCTTCTAGACTCTTATACAGGTTCCTCAGGAGACAGGTAAGGTGGTCTAGTATTCCCATCACTTTAAGAATTTTCCACAGTTTGTTTTGATCTACACAGCAAAGGCTTTAGTGTAGTTGTGAGATTTGTAACAGTTATCTAACAGGTTAGTATGTTTCAGTGAGTTCAGTGTATGAAATTATACAAGCTGTACAGTCAGTCCTCCCTGTTCATATTCATGTGTGGGTTCTACATCCACAGATTCAATCAACCAGTCAGAAAATGTTGGGAGAAAATCCAGAAAATCTCAAAGAGCAAAACTTAAATTTGTCATGCACTGACAAAATTTACATGGTGTTTTTACTGTATAAGTATTACAACCAATCTAGAGCTCGATATTGCAAAGTTTAAGCTTCAGTTGAAGAAAGTAGGGAAAACCACTAGGCCATTCAGGTATGACCTAAATCAAATCCCTTATTATTACACACTGGAGGGGAATATATTCAAGGGATTAGATCTGACAGACTGCCTGAAGAACTATGGACAAATGTTCAAAACACTGTACAACAGGCAGTGACCAAAACCATCCCCAAGAAAAATATATGTAAGAAGGCAAAGTAGTTGTATGAGGAAGCTTTAAAAATAGCTGATGAAACAAGCGAAGGGAAGGCAAGAGAGAAAGGGAAAGAAATATCCATTCAACTGAATGCAGAGTTCCAGGGAATATCAAGGAAGGATAAGAAGGCTTTCTTAAATGAACAATGCAAAGACACAGAGGAAAACAATAGAATGGGAAAGACTAGAGATCTCTTCAAGAAAATTAGAGATACCCAAGGGGACATTTGATGTAAGGATGGGCACAATAAAGGACAGAAACTGTATGGACCTGACAGAAGCAGAAGATATTAAGAACAGGTGGCAAGAATATACAGAGGAAATGTACTAAAGAGATCTTAATGACCCAGATAACCATGATAGTGTGATACTCACCTAGAGTCCAAGCATCCCATGTGTGAAGTAAAGTGGGCCTTAGGAAGAATCACTACGAACAAAGTTAATGGAGGTGATGGAATTCCAGCTGAGCTATTTCAAATTCTAAAAGAAATGCTATTAAAGTGCTGAACTTTATATGTCAGGAAATTTGGAAAACTCAGCAGTGGCCACAGGACTGGAAAAGATCCGTTTTCACTCTAGACCCAAAGAAGGGCAACACCAAAGAATGTTCAGACTACCACACAATTGCACTCATTCCACGTGTTACAAAACTATGCTCAAAATCCTTCAAGCTAGGCTTCAACAGCACATGAACTGACAACTTTCAGATACACAAGCTGGGTTTCAAAGAGGCAGAGGAATCAGAGATCAAACTGCCAACATTCATTGGATCATAGGGAAAGGAGGGAATTCCAGACAAAACATGTACCTATGAGATTGATACCTCATAGTCACCATTTCTATTTTACAGACAGGAATACTGAGTCAAAGAGATGCTACAAATTGCGCTGGATTTGGTCAAACCCATAGAATCATGGTTCAGAATCCACATGCGTAACCACCGACAGTACTACACTATATTATAACAATTGTGTCCCAGACGAGGCAGGAAAACTTGAAATGTCTTATGCATTCAGATATGTAAAAACTACTTTACATTTTTACAGGTTTCCCCGATATTGAGCACTACCATATTGCCTAGATTTCCTATGTAACAAAAATTTACATTAGTCAGTGCAGGTTGTATTTGTGTCTAATTTCCAAGATAAATGTGCACAATCTTTGTTCAACACTGAAAAGTTTGCTTCCCCCCCCCCATGAGCCATAATCACTGTTTAAAATTCTTGATAGTCTGTGAATTCTTATCTTGCAAGAGCTAGTTGAAAACTCCTTCCTAAATCTAGGCAGAATTACATGATGCTGACATTAAGTGACATAAAAGCACTTCAAACTCCCACTTGAGTTAGGAAGAAAATGTATACGAATCAATGATTAACCATAAAATCAGATAACAGGGTGTTTTAACTTGTCATCTTAGTAGTCTGAACTGATGATTCATGATCTTTTTCAAAAACTTTTCTGATTTTTTAGCAATTCCAGTGACATAGTTTATTCTGTACACAGCATGGTTATATTTAGTTTATTTTCTTTTATGTTTGCATTTACCAAAAGGAAAGCTAAATGCTTGGGATTATCTGTATTTAATTGATTCAGATAAAATACATGCCCCTGATGTTTATAAGTAGAAAATATGCTTACATTTTTTGGTCAGTTTTGCTAGAGTTTTTGTCATGTGTGTAACTTTGGTATTAATTATACTTTATTTCATTTGTGTTTTTATAATGCTTATAGGCTGTGCTATTTGCTTACATCTTAGTTATCAAAAATAAATAATATTTACTTTTAGAAACACCACTAATATCATGAGATATTCTCTCATTGAGTCTTCATAAATGAATATTTATTTATACAGATATTTAAAACAAATTATAGAGTTCTTTATTTCTTAATAATTCTTTAAATGATTTTCTGAACAAAATTATTTCTCATTTCAGAAACATTACCATTAACATCATGAAGTATTTGTACATAATCAATATGAATATTAGTAAAAATTTGCATAGATGTTATCAAACAAATGTATTCTTCTCATTCATTAAAAAGTTTCTTTAATAAATATATTTAAGAAATATATTTATGGGGGAACCTTATAATGAAAGATGAGGTTCCAGAGAAGATCCTGAGATCTGGAATAAATACTGAACATTAGTATGATGTCTATAGAATTTTAGTACTATTTATGCAGAAAAATAACATTATGGAAAATATGAATTTAGTTGTTGTACAGTTTATTAGAGTTTACCCTAAATCATCATGAAGAAAAACAAAGAGTAGAAATTTCTGTCTTTATTAAGAAGAGATACCAATTTATTTTCCATGACTTCATAATATCAAAATATACTACAATATCTTTCTGTGGTATTTCAACACTTTTATGTCCTATATTAATTTTTTGACATTCATTAACGTTAAGGTTGAACTCTGCCCAATGCTACATCTGCAGAGCTCTCCCTTTTAAAGCTGTTGGATGGGAAAAGTCATTTCACCAAAGCAAGCAATTATAATTCAAAGGTCTGTTAATCACTCAGACATATGCAAAGCAAGGGATTCTTTAAAAGGTACTACTATATGGAGAATTCTCATGTTTGGAAGGAAAGAGAGGGGGAGGGACAGAAGTAAAGGCAAAGCCTGGCTTCAGGAGCCATTTCTGATAGCCATCTTTCCGCCAGTGTGTTTGGAAAAGGTGGTAGCTGGGAAGGAGGATAAGAGGAATCACATGAATAGCCAGGCGCGTGACTCATCGAGCTTAGCAGAAGTAAGCACTGCTGGGGCTTCTGTCTGGCCTTGTCTGCGCAGGCCTCTGTTAATTGTTCAACCAAATGCCATTCTGCTCTGAGCAGACTTATTGCTTCTACAATTCAACTATCAGAAATATATCCATTGTGTGTATATATATATATATGTTAATAACTTTGAGGTTTATAAGATACACAAAGTTAATAACTTTGAGATTAATAATGCTTGTCAATATACCTGCCTATTAATTTTCTAATAGCTTCAAGTTGCCACATTATATAATATCATTAGGACATTTATTACTGTATTTTAAAAGCAAATAATATAATTAAGTGAAGAAAAATGCAAATGGCCAATAAACATGAAAAAAGTGCTTAGTTTCAGGTAAATTAAAGCAGCAGTCATTAAATTTGCAAAATTAAAGATAATTTAAATGCAACTTATTAACAGTGTGAGAAAAATAACCAATTTCATCCTTCCATGATTTACTTATAAAACCACAAGCTTTTTGAAAATAAGTTTACAGAATATCTTGAATTTAAAATGTAGATACCTGGAGAAATTTATACCAGTAGGTAAACATATGTATAAAGTAATGCTACTCTGGCATTATTTATAAGAGGTAAAAGATAAAGAGATAGGAGGGAAAAAAGAAAAAAGTAAAGAATAGAAGAAGGAAAGGAAAAGGAAGGGAGAGAGGGAGGAGGAAAAAATGAATTTGCATGTCACAGACGAGTAATTAATGGCTTCCTTAATAGCACAGTTGGTAAAGAATCCGCCTGCAATGCAGGAGACCCTCATTTGATTTCTGGGTTGGGAAGATCCACTGGAGAAGGGATAGGCTACCCACTCCAGTATTCTTGGTAAAGAATCTACCTGCAGTGTGGGAGACCTGGGTTCAAACTCAGGTTGGGAAGATCCCCTGGAGAAGGGAAAGGCTACCCACTCCAGTATTCTGGCCTAGGGAATTCCATGGATAGGAAAGGAAAAAGGAAAGGAGAGAAGGAGGAGGAGAAAAAATGAATTTGCGTGTCATAGAAGAGTAATTAAGGTACATCCATTTATGGAAGACAGGACAACTGAAAGAGAAAACAATTGTATGTTACTTATAAACATTGTCTTGAAAGGTTCTGCAAAAAATATTAAGAAAAAAATAGTAGTTTGGAGAATTTGGAAAATCAAGCTGCCATTGTGGAAAAATTGTCTCAAATTCAAAAATACTGTATAAGCCAAATAAAGTAATTATCAAGAAAACTCACTGCTTAACCAACTCAGTTGAACTTACTGGGTATATCATTTTGTAATGTAACTTCAGACATATGATCTTTTTATTCTAACACATAAGTTGTAAACTTTCCCTGCTAAGTCCATACTCTGCTAGGCATTTTACATGAACTACCTCATTTAAGCTCCTGTATAACCACATGAGTTAGATAAAATACATTATCTCATGTAATGGATACATAGGCTAAGTGAAAATTCCTAAGGAAAATTTCCAATGTCATTCAGCTTGAAAAAATTTCCATGTATCTGCCTAGAGAAATGACTACCCAAATCTTTAGGTTCCATTGCCCTATGTACCAGTAAGTGTATGCGTGTGTGTTTATGTGTGGAGGGACTGGGTTTATCATATGCACGCATACTCACACATTCAAATAATAATAGTTATTAATATCACATATATAACATTTAAAATTTCGAATTTCTAGAAGCAATAAAGCAGATTAAAATTATGCCTACCACAGTCATATATTTTCTTAGAGATGGCCACAAGAAATTTTGCAGTCACATCGCATTGCGTAGAAAATCATTGTTATTTGGCAATACCCCATAGGGTGAGAAGAACTGAGGTGCAGAGGAGGGTAAGTGACTTGTCTGTAGTCACACAGTCACTGTCTAACACTAGGGATGACAACTCTCAAGTCTCAGATCTCTACTGAGTTCACCAGATCAGGAACGTTTATACAGTGAACTTCAGAAGTTAGAAATGCTTTAAAGTCCCTATTGAACAAACTATATTTTCCAACAGTTCCTTTCAAAGAACAATGCTAGAAACTTCAAACACCTCAGTGACTTGCTTTTTAGAAGAGTAAATCTGAAATGTCAGGTGTAGTGGATGAGAAGATTCTGCTGCAGTATCCTGGGGTTTGCCCTAGTTATTTTCAACTTGTCTAGACTGAGCTGTTGCACTTCATAGTTGTGTCTGCTTTTCATTAGATTTTTTTTAATGTATCCATGTATAAATCTTTCAACCTGAATTACATAAAGCTGATCAAGTTTTTCTAAAATGTACATGAATTTTATCTGCACAAACTTATAATTGTATTAACTGGGGTCAAATTAGAAAAATAGAAACCATACTAGATATTTCAACGGAGGGAATTCAACACAGGAAGTTGTTTATACTGGGTTGGAATACTGAAATAGATAAAAGGAAATACTGATGTTTTCTACTGGTAGGTCCTACAAAAGCAGCTATTATCCCTCCATCAGAGACAGAAAACTGGGGATATCAGAACCAAGAAGGCTGGCTGTTGCTAGCACATCAGGAGTTTGAAGAGTATGATGAGGCTGGTTCTGGAATGCCTACAACATTAGAGCCTGAAACGAACTGCTTTTGTGGAGACTAAGTACTAGAGAAGTGCTTGAAACAACAAGCATATAAGGAGGATAATTTCCCTTCTTCCAGTTTCCCTCTATCGCCTCCAGGTGGTAGACTCTTGACAGGAAGAAATCTGGCAAAAACAAAACTTTTTGCTGGGTCTCAGCACAAGGATAACAAAATTAACTATAATATGGTGGAATTCCACTTGAAAGAAATTTATGAGCCTATTTCCCCTAGCAAAAGTTTCTGTTTCTAGACTTTTCATGTGTGCGGAGTGGAGGGAGGACTTGGGGACAGTGAGGAATACACAAGGCTTTCTATAGCCTTGGACTGTACTAAAACAGTAAACATCACTTAGTAATTGGTTGTTCACTTTTACTTGAAGACTTTCATGGTTGACTTGTATGCTTAAGTAAGGACCTGCTGATATTGCTAGCAGCAGTGAGGCTATATATCATAGTGCAAAGAATTTTAGCTTTAGAATAGCACAAACAAGCTTAAATTTCAGTTCTGCCACTTTCAAGCTGAGTAATTTAGGAAAAATGACCCATTCTGAACCTCTTTTCATCTCTATAAAATCAAGATAATGCCTGTCTTTAAGTTGTTACAAAGATTAAAGATATCATATTTATCTAATCTAGCCAATGCCTATTATATAGTAGTGCTCAATATAATATTATAACTGTAGATACTGGGAGCTTCTATTTGAATAATTTTATTTGGTCTTCATAAAATCTCAGTAGAAAAGAGGAAATCAAAGCCCTAGAAATGCTTACTATGCACAGCACACTGATTGGAGACTTATGGTCTTTTTATTATAGCTACAGAATATGCATATTGTTTTGGTATTCCAAATGAGAGGTATGAATTTTAGACAGGTGAAGTGACAGTTTAATTCTACATAGCATTCAAAACCATTCTGTTTTTGTTGTTGTTGTCATCATGTTTTTGCTTGTTTCCTGGTTGTTTTTATCTCAGGTCTAGAAATATCACATGTATCAGTTTAAGTCTCACAGAGTTTAGCTAAAATGTTAGTGCATAACCAATAGATTTACTTTCTCATTTTGGGTCAGGAACACATTTAAAGAGCTTGTTTTCCTTGCCACAGTAGCCCATATTTACCTTCTTTCATGATAGTTCTGCTCTATTGCTTCATTGGCCACCTCACCACTATTTATTGAAAAAGAAAATTGCTAGGGTGCTTTTAGGAGTGTATGTGTTGGTTTTCTCAAAATCTTTAAATTCTTCCATCCTTAGACATTTCTTTTGCACATCAATAACTATAAAATAGATCTCTATTCTTAATTTTTGTTTGGATTAGTCATTTAACATATTTTACTTTGTTGAACTAATAAAGAAAAATAAGCAAACAGATACTGATGGATTTTAGAAAAGTTGTATACATTTGTCAATTTTTCTATTTTAGAATGCATACTATACTTCTAATAAATAAAGTATTTCCATTGGGTTTTTTCCTATTTCACAAATGTTTCTTCTTTCCCTTTCCATATTTTAGACATACATTTTTATAGAATATCAACAAACCAAAGATGTAGTAATTTTAAATCAGTATTTTAAAAATTACTTCAGAGTTTACCATTTAGATTGATGGTTTATATATATATACACACATTTTAAATTCATATACAAATTATTCAGAATAGTTCAGATTTTCTTCTTTTAATGCAGTATGTGGCTATAGAGTTCATTGCTGAATGAACAAATACATTAACATTTTAAAACAGGAAGTGCTACCTACTCAATCTACTTATCAATGCAGAGGAGTGTTGATAATCACAGATGGAAGAAGTCAGTTTAAAATAAGTATTAAATAGCAGGAAGCCTTCAAATATTACTGCTTTATAAGAAAATTTATGATCACACAGCTTCCTGGATAGTGAACATGCCAACAAGATTGTGAATATTCTCAAGCAAATTTATTATCAGGAAAGTTAACTACATCTGAAACTGCTGCTTTGCAGACCAAAATATTTGCTATTCCATAGAGAATTAGCCATAAAAATGAAATATTAATATATGATAAGTAAAGGTTCATCATTTTTTATCACAAGCAGTTCGACTCACCACACAAAAGATTATCTCTGTACTCCAGCCATAACCTGAAAGTTTAAAAGAAGTTAGTTGTGCCATCTACAATTTTTGCCAATTTTCCTGTATCCTGGCAGGTGATTCATGCACTCACTGACCTTCTTGTTGTCTGAACATACTCACTGAATTCATCATTCAAACAAAAGGATTAATGTTCTTGTATAAAAATATTAATCATAGTTCAAATAGTTGTGCTTCATACCCACTACTTCAAATTCACATAAGGGTAACAGCCACAGAAACAAGACTGGCAGTTTCTTCCATCAATTTTTCTGGTAGCTCAAGGAATGAAAATCCTTCAATCTTCTATTAAATACATTCAAAATATGCCACCTCCTTTGCTACCACAGTCATCCAGCCCAATAACATCTAACATGACTTCTTGGATCCTGTAATGTCCTACCTTATGCCCCTTCCTTCATGTTGGCCACATAGTCATTAGATACCAAGTTGTCAAAGGGATATTAGTAAAACAAAACTCAGATCACATCAACCCTCATTTAACATATTCAGGTTAGTTTTACTAAAAGAACAAACTTCTCAACATGGCTTGCAGGGCATTCAATGAATATATTTGTTGATTATTTAAGCTGTATCAGTTATTTATTACTTTTTTAATATATTACTATTATCAACTTTATTGTCTTAGTGTGACTTATTTTTACAGCATTTAGAAGTATAAGGCAAAAATGTTTACTTGGCAAAGAATGTTATAATAACAGTAAAATCTTAATTCATTCATGTATTTAGTTATTTAATAAACAAACATTTTCTGACATTATATTAGGAATGGTGATGAGTAAAGTACTAGGACATGACAGCAATACACAAGAAGACAAAATCCTTGACCCGAGTTTAGACTGTAGGGAGGAATACAGGCAAGTAACAGAGGCTATTGCAATGTTGCACTGTGGGAGTTAGTCCACTGGTGGGATAGTGTGCCATGGGAAACATAAGGAGAGTACTTCTTCCTGACTTGGAAAATCAGGTGAGTTTTACCAAAGAAAATGACTCATAAATCAAGATATGAATAACGACCAGAAATTAGACATCTGAGGGAGAGTAGGGAAGTATGTTATGGACAGCAAGAACGCACTGTGTGTGTGTGTGTTTAAGAGTGTATGACGTTCCAATATGGCAGCAACACAAGTTCTAAGTTTGGAGAAAGAGAGAGGAGGCTAATGAGCTAAACAGGGGCAATGAAGAGTGAGAGTGCCCAGTATGCATTTTTAAAAGCTTACTTTGTTTACCCTGTAAATAATGGATTAAAACTATGCATGGGGGTAATATACAAGTTAGAATATTAAAATAGTCTCCAATTAAATATATGTTCTTTGATGGAGATTACGATATTCACTTAGATATTCCATGTAATTCTGAATATAAATAAATGCTACTGAATTCAAGATTTTGCAACCATCATTATGATCAAGGTCAAGGAAATGTATTGTTCCTTTTGTCCCAGTGATTTCTCTGAAAAGGTAGTTTTGGAGGAGAAATCTATGACATAGAAAAAGAAGAACATATATATATATATGCTCACATTCTAATTCTGAAGGCTGTATTTAAGGGTGACAAAATTTTGTTGGTTTCTCTTTGAGCAAAAATTGACAAAGCTAGATGACTGCTGAATCTTACTATTATTTTCAATCAGACAACCTTAAGTCAAAAATGTGCCTTCATAATCCATTCCTTGCCAACACAAACGGTTGCAAATGTTGAAATCTCTGCTACAGAGGATTCAGTTGACTTGTAAAAAGTGCAAGCTTGTACAGAAAGTGATCTAAGAATTTACAGTATTCGCTGAATAAATTTTTCTTTGGCAAAGAAATGGCAAAGAAAATTCTAGAAGACAGATCTGAGGAAACACAACAAAATGATAAATATTAAAAAAATAACTTGTAAAGAAAAAGAAACATGTTAATTGTCATGTGTCTAATCAATCGCCAGCCCAGGATTGATGCTCGGGACTGGTGCAGCGAGATTTCCTGGGGGGGAGGGAGGAGGGAGGGGGATTCCGGAGGGGAAGCATATGTAAACCCATGGTGATATCATGACAATGTATGGCAAAAACAATAAAAAAAAAAGAAAGAAAAGAAAAAGAAACAAGGAATACTTTAGAAAAATGAGCATTTTCTGAAGAAGTTCCAAAAGAAGGTGGCAGGAAAAGCCAAAAGGCAAGAGTTCCAGAGACAATGATGACCATTTTCCAAAACAGGTGACTATAGTATCTCCCCATTTCAACAACTATGTTCTAAGAACTATTAAAGAAAATAACCTCAACATCAGTTTCTTGTCACATGGAAACTTTAAGAACACAATGACAAAAAATTGACTTTAAAGAAGAAAGAAGACAGTCTACAAATAAACTACCATGTACACTGATAACAGGCTACTCTAGAGAACAACAAAAGTGTATCAACAGAAATAACAAAAATTATTGTCAACCTGCTACAAAAGCAGAGGAAATCCACAATCACCCACCTGCCCCAACCAGCAAAAAAGAAAGACGATACAAACACTATGTATATATTACAAAGTGATAATTATTCCGTTGTAATTATAAAAAAAAATGAGTTTACGAAGAGACATGTATATACAAATATGCTATATATTATAGAGTCATTAATAAAAGCCCATAAAAAAAATGACAATTTTTTTTAGATGACACGAGAAAGCAAGTCATTTGTGTTAAATGATCCCAGGATCATAATATATCAAAAAGCAAATTATAGACAAATTAAATTATTTGAAAATACAAATACATATTTTGAGATGAAAATATATGAGAATATTTTTGCAGCACACACCAGGAAAAGGTTTTTTTAGTTGACACAGAAATTACAATCAATGCAGAAAAGACTGATAATTCTGAACTTGAAAATAAAAAATAATGTGTAACAAAATTTAAAAACAGATTACAGCTTAATAAAAGAGATATGCATGGGTTAAAACCAAAAACTTTCTGTCTAGTGAATATAAATTTTAAAAAGGGATATTTCAATGTAATAAATGGTTTTAAAATTACTAGGCTATTCATATAATAAACCTAAATGCCCAGAATCATAATATAAAAAGTTTTAGTACTCTTTAAAAAAATCCATAAAAATGCAATGAAAACAAAAATAGATACATTTAACATCCAAAATTATACTAGAGGGAGTCTGGGGGAAAAGGCCCTTTGCATTGATTCACATTTTTGAAAGTAGATACCTTAGCACACTTTTAAAAACAGGAGAAAATTTAAAAGACAAGAATTTTAATTCTGTGTCTCTGGCCTAAGAAAACTCTAGGCAGAAGATACATACAATGATTGTAACAGAAAACAAAGCTGACAAAATGAATTCAGTGAAAGAATGGTTATACTGTAGTATAACCATATAGCATTTATAGTCATTCAGTAAAGTTCATATGTAGGCACTGTTATAGCCACTCCAAAAATGTTGAATTTCTGAAACTCAGATACCTGTGAATGTTACCTTCTTCGGACATATGGTCACCAGGCCTGTCCCTAGTCCATAATGACAATGTCCTTATAAAAAGGAGAAATACGGACAGATTAGCATACACAGGGAGAACCTCTGATGAATAGTAGGGCCATACTGCCCTCAACCAAAAAATCTACCAGAATCTAGAACAGAGCCTTCCCTCATGGCTTCAGAGGGAGCATGGCCTGGTCAATGACTTGATTTTGTAATCTTAGTCTTCATGACCGTGAAACAATAAATTTCTTTAATTAATGGTACTTTGTTAGGTCAGCCCTAGCAAATGAATACAAATATCAACATAGACAAGTCTCAAAAGCACTGAAGAAGCAAGATGCTAGAATGTACAACATCAAGAGTGAACCTTAAGATAAACTATGGACTTTGGATGATTATCGTGCATCATAGTGGGTTCATTAGTTACAACAAAAGTAAAACGATAGCAGGGGATGTTGATAATAGGAGAAGTGGCACATGCATGGGAGTAGGAAGATCATTATACATTCCTCTCAATTTTTCTGTGAAACTGAAACTACTCTGAAGATATTTAAATAAAAAGCAAGATGGAAAAAGTAATGATACATCACATTTTGAAGTATAGATTTTGGGACTGGTTTCTACTGGTTAGAAATCTGCCTTCTAATGCAGGGGAAGTGCGTTCAAGCCCTGGTCGGGGAACTAAGATCCCACATGCCACGAGGAAACCTCTGACACTGTGAGCTACAACTAAGACATGACACAGACACAAACAAATATATATGAAAAAATAAATTACGGATTTTTATATTAATGCCTAGTTTTAGTAAAAGTATAAGTATGCATTCAAATAATATCATTATCATGGTTTCTTCTGGGAAGACGGTGAGAGAGAAGGAAGAGGCATCAGAATTCAACTACAGAAATTTTAGTGCTCTATGACCCAGAGGGATGGAATTGGGAGGGAAGTGGGAGGAAGAGGGGGAACACATGTATACCCATGGCGGATTCATGTCAATGTATGGCAAAACCAACATGATAATGTAAAGAAAATAAATAAAATGACATAAAAAAGAGAGAATTTAATCTAAGCAGAGCAAAAATTTCTATGTTTCAGCCTTTTAGGATCTTAAATCATTTTATGTATACTTTGTTTCTTTGAATTGTTTTACCATTACAAAGTGGAACACAGAACATTTCTATTACTACACTTTGCAGAGTCCAATAAGCCCAGATCCATAGACAGTACTCCACCTGGAAGGACAGACATTTAGACCAATGTAAAATTTGACAGTCACCTGTTTCACTGGCACATTCAAGACAGAATGGAAAATGTGTGATTAGGTGAAATACTAGAAATAACGTCTTTTTCTAATTACAAATGATATCAAATCATTAAAACTGGAGACAGTAATGAAAATACTGGACCAATCCTTGGATTAAAAAATGAAAGCAATATACTAAAAAGTCAGTTCATTTTTCTTGACTGAAGGAAGTTAGCTACATACTGATTTCCCCATTATTTTTCCAAATAATTGGTTCACTTTCTAAACTCGAAGCATAATATAATACTCTGCAACGATCTCAGAATAATTGTAGCAAAGACTCCATCAGTACAAATCCTACATTGGTTTTTCCTCCTCTGTCCTCTCTCTTAAAATTGAAAGAAGAGCAGTGCTTTGCCTCTTTAAGTGTAACGTTATAAGTCTCAAAAGGGTATTCATGCATGAGACTGTTTTGACTAATGCCTGGAGCATGAACAGTGAAACCTTATTCCTCATCACAGCCCTTCTAATGGTACTTCAAAGACTTATGAAGCACCCTAGAGGCTGTTCAGAAGTGCCCATGTTTCCATGATAAAGTCTGGCTAATAGAACAGGTGGCTTCAATCACTTTTGAGTGAAAAATAGCTTGTTTCTATGATATATTTTGCATTACATACACTGACTATCCAAAAGGCAACAATAGTTAAAAAAAGATTTAAGCAAAATTGAAAAAAAGTGAAAAACCACGATTGTGTTTAGAATATAATCCCAAGTATATATATATAAGGCATATTATTTCAAAGGTACACAAAAGGCATATTTAAAAATATTTACACCTAAATATGACATTCAAATAATAGAATGACACTTTTCTAACAACTGAATTTGTAGTTATGAAATTGCAAAAATATAAAATTATATATTTTAAACAATATAAAATAGAAATCAAATAAAATACACTCCTGAGCATGGCTAAAAACTGTTTTATCAAAGTATTATTAAAATGATGGCAACTTTTCATAACCACATTCAAGAACTCTTAACATGAGACTTCATTTTCCCCCTGTCTAGCAAGATTCCTGGAATAATCTAAGTAGGGCTGACATTGTGGTCAGATACATATAAATCAGAGCAATGTCAGATATTTATGACTGATTGTGTTTTGCTGTCATTTAGAAAGAAAGATTCCTGAATGTGAGCAGGAACAGAAGGTGTCCGTAAGAGGAAGTAGACACAAGACATTCAGAAGACTGCTGCAAGAAGGATTTTTTTTTAAATTCTAGTTTAACTATTATCACTTTCTCCTGCAAATTTCCAGCAGTCATTTTATTTTTTAACTTAGTGATATTTTCTCAACTTTACTGAAACATGAGTGGCAGATAAAAATTGTATATATTCAAAGTGTACATCATGAAGTTTTGATACATGTATGCTTTATAAAATGATCACCACAGTAAAGCTAATTAACATATCTATCACAAAGTCACATTCTTTTGATAGTTAAAGATCATATTTCTTTTCTTTAAAATTACTGTATAGGTAAAGCTGAGGTTTGAGTAGGTGGAGAAAAAGATCCAGTGAAATATTTTAGACTGATTAGGATAATGGGCTATGGAGAGGAAAAAATCCAAAATTTTATTGAAAAGTTTCATGTACTTTCAGATTTTATTCAAAATGCTGTTGTTCTTGTTTATGTATATTTTATATATAAGTTTTTTAACCACTTCAGTACTTGCTACTTAGTGTGGAAGCAGTTAAAATTCATAATCTATTACTGTACAATTATTTAAATAGAGATTAATATACATTTCTTTTCACATGAAATATTGAATTTTTGTTATAAATATCAAATAAATTAACATTTGCATTCTTAAAGTTAGTGAAAATGTAATTCATAAAAAATTTTAATTGCCAAGGTATGTCAGAAAACTTATCTGCAATATTCTTCATTACTTTACTCACACACACACAAACACATACACACATATACACACAGTTGCACAGGGAGGGAAGGGGTAGCTATTCCAAGTAAACTTGTGACAGAGACAGACCACTAGTTAAAACAATGTACACTACCTTGCTCAGCTAAAATACAAAATAAAGCAAAATAAATCAATACTCCATGGCTGTGAGATCTCATAAATTAAAAATTAGACAACAAAGTTTTAGTGCTTACGAATTTCTTTAGAACAATTTTTGAACAGTGTCGTTTTCTGTGAATGCAAACAAAGAAACTAAAATGACTAATATTTGTCTTTAAATTAGAAAGTCTAGCAGAAGCAAGGAGGAAATTAGAATGCTCAAATGATTCCTAAGTAAGACCAGCTGTTGCACCATATTAATTCTGTGTTTTATTTAGTATTTATATATTTTTAGTAAAATACTACATATTTTTAAATAAGAAGAAGGAAAAATTCCCTCCAGAAAAGGAAAAGGTTTTGCTAGGATGTTCATGTCTTTTTTCCTTCCTATGTTTTCCATTTTCACTGAACAACAGTTTTTAGGAACTTATTTCTTCAACCTTTGTGCATATAAACAATGGTCCTAGTAATTCAGAAAAATTTAGAGGAGAAAGTTTGTGGTAATAAATGAGAATAATCTTTGAACTGTAAGGGAAAAATGTGCTATCATTTCAAATGTCTTTTCTTTCCATGGAAGTCTTATAAGTTAAATGAACACAGATTTGCAAAAGTGTGTTTCATGGTTAATCATTTCATAATCCTGGTAAGCTATTTTTCTCTCTAACTGTACTGTATCAGCAGATATGAAAAATTATACTTACTTAAAAATACTAACAGAATAGTGGAGAAATATTCCTAAGTGGTTTTATGTGTCAAAATTATATGAGTAGCAGAGTAAAATTCTACACCTACTAAGTATGAAATTTTAAACACTCCTGTTCAATCTGTTATCTACCTTTCTTTCCAAAATATGGGAAAATGAATTAGTGTTAAGATTTTTAATTCTGTGCCAACACTTTAGATCAAATAAAACTATCCAAGAAAGGCACCGAATTCTTTAGAAATAACCAGCTATTTGAGAAAAAATTATTAAAGTTACAGAATTAATAATACCTAAATTCAGATTACTGTGAACAGCATACTTATTACATAAAAACAGTATGGTTTTTCTATCACATAGAAAACACTTCAGATTCTAGATTTTTTTTTAACAGATAAGTGTAAAGATGCTGTAACTGTATTTTTAAAGCAAAATTTCACCAAGGTGACTCAAAAATGTTTGATAATTGAGAAAAAATTTAAGAGGTTTACATGTAGAGACAGGGATAGAATTAGGTGATCACATCATTGCTTTTTCTATCAAGCTAATTTTGGTCATGTAAGTGTGACTCAGGAACTTGATGTGAACATAAAACTAAATTCAGTGATAGCAGTTGTGAGCAATCGTTTAAGTAGAAGTCATTGGCTTGCTAATTGTTGCTCATATTTCCTGGGCATTTGCATAATTATAAAATATGTCAAGAACATTTTAATCTCACGTATTTGACTATAAAAGTATGGCAGCAATGGAAGTGTTGCAAATAAAGATATATAAATTTTATGGTAAAAAAAAGATTAAGAAATTAACGATGACCAAAAAGGAAAATATTATATATTCATATGTAGAAATAATGGAATACTAGACAGGAAGAAAATTCTGAAAGACAAAGAACAAATTCTGTATCATGAAGAGTTTTGGTCCTATGCAATGTTAAAGGGACCCTCTGCAAACAGGGAAGAAAGGTAATTCATCACATGTAAAATCTTTCCAGCGTGTATATAGAAGCTCAGATCAATGTCAGACGCCCATTAGACAAATGTTAACTCAGTCTAAAAGTCTAGCACTTGTTCTGTTTAAAGACCACATATGGTTAAAAAAAATCTACACATCTTAATTTTTATGAATCGAATTTGGAAAGACTTCTTTCTTTACTCTTCAAGGAAAGATCAGATTTCAGGGCCATTCAGAAGGGCATTATATTTCCTACTCAACTAGATAGTAAAGGCTGTGAAAGGAAAGTTAGGAGGAGAAAGAAACTTGTTAAAAGGAAAACCATGAATCAGTATGAATAACTACTATGCAAATTTGCTTGAAAATAGGGACAATGAAGAGTGAATGGCTGAACAGTGCTCTGCCAGTCTGGCACTGAAAGAAAGAGACTCTCAGAAGACAGCCAAGTGAGTTTCTATACCAGAGGCTGGTCTTTACTGCCTGTGCCCACCCTGCCAGATTTCACAGCATTAGTTTCTCCTGTTCTGTTTCTGAATCCTGCTTTCTCCTGCTCTTCAAGTTTCTTTCCCTTGAAGAAAGGAGGGAATAGGAAAAGGAGGGAATAGGAAAGGAGGGAATAGGAAAGGAGGGAATAGCAGCATAAAATACTCTATGATTCTAAACACACTATGGTAGTGGTTCTGTTTTCTCCAATTTGCTAAAAACCAGTAAAAAGGAAAAACATGCACTTTGTTTTAGAATCACTGATGAAATGTTAATATTGATTAGTGTGTCACAAGAACACTGTGTTTTTAACTAATCACTTATGCTGCTTAACTTCTGATGGGAGAGCTTGAAGGAAGCCAAGTAATTAATGGGTCTTGGAAATGTTTAATTAAAAATTTAATCAACATAAAAGGTGCATAAAAACAATCATATTAGTCAAATATGATGCCAGTGAAGTACATCAGCTATGATAGGAAAAAAAGCATGTAAAATAAACATACATTATTAGTTGATTTATAATATGCCACCTACCCACATTCTCAAACTTGATTTGTAATAAATGAAAATTTCTTTTCCATTCCAAGCAATGGAAGCACATTGATATACATGAAATCATTACTTTGTTCCTCTCAATCTGATTAAACTGCTTAGTACATGAAAATGCATAACCCCAAGAGTTTATTTGCTATCTCACTGTAGCAATAAATATCATTCACATGATAAATTTCATTGTTTTATTAGGGCATAATGTAAATCAGTGTTACCAAGAAAGAATGGAGAGAAATGATCATCTTAGAACTGACCTCCAGAATACACTAATACTACTATTAAACTTATTTTAATAAGTTACATGTACTTTCATCTGTGAACTGAAATAAACATACCATATTCATTTCTTCTGTAAGAATGGAAGAGGGAGGGCCACACTGGAGAAACTGCATCATGCTTTGGTTAATGGAATGGAGTATGGTTTCAGCCTGCCTGGCTTGTGTAATGGATTTAAAACGTGACTTAGGCAACTTCTCTAAACTCAGTGTCCTTCATCTGTTAAATGAATAAAATATTACGCCTATATATATAGGATTATTATAAGAACTGAGTGGTTGAATTTATGAAAACACAGTAAGAACTTTATAATTTACATATTACATAAATAATAATATAGCCCTCCATTTCTTCCTCTGCTAAAACCAATTTCTCTTTGATTTGAGAATATACTCTATATGTAAACTAATGTGTGCCTAGGCGCTCAGTCGTGTCCAACTCTGTGCGACGGCACAGACTGTAGCCTGTCAGGCTCCTCTGTCCACTGGGATTCTCCAGGCAAGAATACTGGAGTGGGTTTCCATGCCCTCCTCCAGGGGATCTTCCCAACCCAGGGACTGAACCCAGGTCTCCCACATTGCAGGCTGATTCTTTACGATCTGAGCAACTAGGGAAGCCCATGTAAACTAATATTTGTTAATAATTATTTCTAAATTATATCCCAGAAGAGGACACAAGAACTCATAATTTCAAATCAATGTGCTTTTCTACAATGGATTGTTTTTCTGTTTAATGAGGAGTCTCATGGCCTAAAAGAGTGGTTTTCTAAACATAGCTCAGCACCTACTACATCAGAATTAGTAGGTGTAATTATTAAAAATGTAGATACTTTGGCCAACACTATATCTATTGCATCAGGGTCCTAGATTATTTGAGATGTCAATGTAACATACAAATGCATGCTATTTAGATTCATTATAAGGAATGTTACTTAAGAAAAATCTTCTTGAAGGAGGTCCTGATAACATGATAAATGACTATATAAACTTCTATGCTAATAATTTTTCATATTTAAAATTTTTATTTGAAGGAATGAATTTAATTTCATATTAAGAAATATTAATGGCTCTTCAATACATAAAAAATTAAATCTTCTTACTCTGGTATCAAAGCTTTCCAAAATCATGTACCAACTTATCTTTCCAAACTTATAATCCCACTGTTTCACATACTACATGATCAAACTGGACCAACTGAAGTTCTTCACATGAATCTTTTACAATGCTTCTCTGCTTTTATTCAATATGCTTCTCCACAGTCTAGCATGTTTTTTTCAGCCTAAATTTGTCCAAATTCTACCTACATTTCATGACCTTATTCAAACAGTATTTCATGAAATAAGGAGATAGTTTATCCTATTATCTGGAAATAATTACTATTTTTTCTGAAAGTCCACAATGATTTACTAATCTCCTTAAGAGACCTACTTTTAACTTTATCTTATAGTTATTTGTGTGTGTGTGTGTGTGTGTGTATATATACATATATATATAATTATTCATTTTATACTCTATACCCACTGAAGAACCCGAATATTCATTCGAAGGAATGATTCTGAAGCTGAAGTTCCAATACTTTTTCCACCTGATGCGAAGAGCTGACTCAATGGAAAAGACCTTGATGCTGGGAAAGACTGAAGGCAGGAAAACAAGGGGATAACAGAGGATGAGATGATGGATAGCATCATCAATTGAATGGACATGAGTTTGAGCAAATTCTAGGAGGTAGTCAAAGTCAGGGAGGCCTGCCCTGCTGCAGTCCCAAAGAGTTGGACATGAATGAGTGACTGAACAACAACAACTCACTGAAGATAGGAATTATGATTTCTCTATTTTGAATACTGCCTAGAATAATGCCTTTCTAAGTAGGTATCAAAATTATTATAGACTAAATGTATTAATAAAAATGAGGTTAATGTAAATATCATATATACATGAATTTGTTCAATCACTTATTTAATTAGCCATTCACTGATAAGATTTATTTATGCCCATTTTGCTCCACTTAGAATATGAGATTAATATCATCAATAAGTGAGCTACTATATTCATTAATATGAATTTACTCTCTTAAATATAAAAAAAGTCTTTCTCTTTCATTAATTTTAAATGTGTAGACCATACAATGGAAATGCATGTGAATTTTCACATCTGATTTTTCAAGAGACTAGGAATCAGTTACATTTTTACATTCTAATTCCAGCAAACAAGGAGTAATGAACATAATCAGAAATCTGAATTATTTTGTTTCTTGCTATTGGAGATTAAATAGGGGCCAGCTATGTACCATGCATATTCTAGGAATATAATAATCATGTTCAATACTTTAATTCCTAATTCAGATTGGATCTAGCAACAAATTAAGAGAAATAGCATATCTTACAAATGGGCTCCAACTCAAATTTTGTGATCTTTTACTTGCCAATTATCATACCCCATCACTGCAATGAAAGCCAAAGAAGAAACAAAATAGCAATTAAAAATTAACCCTAATTTATAGAAAACAACTTTCCAAATAATCCTCAATTGTGATATATTATGGAAAAATCACTACTTTCTGGGTATTTTCATATTTATAAATATCATCAACTGCTCAATATAAGTATGAGATAAGGTATTTGCTTTTAATAAGGGATTTAAGTCAGTGACCTTAGTCAAGTATGGCTTACTTCTAAGACATGATTATCTTTGTAACATGATTATCTTTGCAAGACATGCAAATCTTTGTAACTTCTCACATGCAGGATAATAGGAATATATACAGCATAATGTTATTTATCATTACAAAATTTTCCAAACATAGGAAAAATAAAATGAAACCCCAAATTTATCTGCCTAAGCATTTTCAGTCTATTCTTTATTAGAATGGGGATGAAAGAAACACTAATGCTATTAGAACCAACATTGAGGACTGTGTAAATTTTATTAAAGAAATCTAAGGAATTAAGTATTTTGAAATAGAAGAATCAACTAAGAATGTATTTGCTGATTCTAAAATATTCAGCTATTCAAGTTAACATAAATTACTTGTTTGGTAGCTAAAGACAAAAGGGGTTTTTTACTGGTGACTACTGATGAGATAGAAAACTCTATCCAAATCCTATTTTAAAATAACATACCCTCTGTAAGGAATTACCTTGAACTTCAGCCTGAGAAATTCATAAATAATGTTTTTTTGACCTTTTCAGTTTTATTGTCTGTTGTAATGTTAATGTCGTGAAAGTAAATAAACATGTTTTATTTTTTTAAATAACATATTTACAGATATGTACATTGATTCTGGTGATAAAATGTTTAGCAAAATTAAGTATATATAGGTACAAAGTTATATTTATCTATGTGGAATTTTAATATTATACAGTCAAATTTCAAATGCATATTTTTATAATATATTTTTATTTCTGAATATGAATTTATGTGATTAGAGATAGCCAGACATGATTCAAATCTCAGTTCCCATCAATAAGGATAGTGCTGAATAATTCTTAAACACAATGGGCTTCAGTTTTCTTAGGTTCACATGAAGATTCCACATAGGATGCTAGAGAATTAAATGACTACTGAATGCAAATTATTTAGCCTTGTGCCTGGAATATACTAAATAACTGTTAAAATAATGACTTTTCAAGATCAACAGTCAGGTAGAAGAACTATAAGGTAAAAGCCAAGCAGATATATTTTAATAAAAAAACCTCAGGCTACACTTACAGAGATAAAGTGACAGAATGTAATTGATATTGAATAATTATGCAGTTAACCAAGTGGAGCATGCCTATTATGGGAGGAATGGTCCTGTGCACACTGAAGTTGATGGACAGAAAGGTAAACAGAAAGAAAAGTGAAAATGAAAGTTGCTCAGTCATGTCAGACTCATTGCGACACCATGGATAGTCTATGGAATTTGAATTCTCCAGGCCAGAATACTAGACTGGGTAGCCTTTTCCTTCTCCAGGGTATCTTCGCAACCTAGGGATTGAAACCAGGTCTCCTGCATTGCGGGCAGATTCTTTACCAGCTGAGCCACAAAGGAATCCCAAGAATATTGGAGTGGGTAGCGTATTCCTTCTCCAGCTGATCTTCCCAGCCCAGGAATCCAACCTGGGTCTCCTATATTGCAGGAGGATTTGCATTGAAACTAAACAGTACTAGTAACAGTTATTTTTTTTTTTTAAAGAAGATAAACTCTCTCTGACACTTGCAATGATTGTGTTCTCACAGATGCGTTGAGAATCTCACGGATTCTATATCCGAGGCAGCTTTCTATTTGGAAGACCATTCAGGACAGATGACTCCTCCCTCGGGTATTTAGTAATGACATTCACAGACAAAACTTTATGAAATCTATCTCTTATAATCTTATGTTAGGCATGGAATTAGTAGTTTCAGTGATACCAGTGAAGAAAATTCTTTTACTTAAACTGGATTTTACTTACTGAATATGTCACAGTCATGAGTTTCTCATAACAAGAGTTATGAGAAATATCACTGCTATTCATAAAGAATCTTTGAAGTAATAGGAAGCTCTTTATTCCAGTGTTTGCACTATTAAAAAGAAAGAACATCAAAGAATCCACAAGGTTAAGTGTGAAGAGCACTGAATAGGGATTCCATATATTCACATCACAGCATAAAATCTTCTAAGTATTAAGCAGCCTTTGACAATTATTTCACTCTCTACTGTCCTCATTTAAAATAAATCCATTCAGTTAAACATAAATCCAGTCAGACGTTGTCAAAAAGTCACCTACAATATAAATCATATACAAGTCATTATAGAATTTTTCTTTTGTCATTTAGTTTTTTATTTGCAAAAATATATTTCTCTTGGCAGGAGCAGGAATATTTTTGGTATTTATGCTGTCACTCATATGTACAGAGATCCTAAGAAGGAATAAATAGCAATGGTCACAACTCTTAAAATGTAAACATCAAAGATGATTTAGCAAATAATGAAAAATGCTTCTTGATTTTGAAATTTAAAGTCTATCTATAAATTTTTCTCAGCAATTAAGGTTAAACAAATTATTCATTATTCTATTTGTTTTCCTTCATCTAAAAACTCCATATCCATTAAGATAATAACAATATGAAATGGGAATTTACTTAGAAACCCCACATTGCCTTTCACCTATTCTAAGAAACCCCAAAAAATAAATTGTAGTTTCAGAGTATCATTAAAAATAAGAAAGAAAATCCAGGCATATATTAAATAATGTAATAACTCATTATAAATGTACAGTGTAGGTGTTTTGCAAATGTGCATTGCTTGAGTTTCAATTTTGTTCATTTTAAATAATTAAGTTTCAAAAATCATCTGTCTTTCCATATATAGATTCCTTCCTACAACTTTTCTTCTATTCAGAACCAATTAAAAATGACTAGCATGCCTAGAAATTATAAAAAAAGAAAACAGAGAAGATATGTGAGATTTTCCTCCAGGAACTGGTAAGGCAACACAAAGGACAACCAGGAACTTTTAAGACATTCTATTTACTTAATCTAAATAAATAACAATTTATAATCATATAAGAACTGAAAAACCAAAAGCTGTGATAGTTTTACCTAATAATGATTTTGATGTAACAACTTATGAAATAATTAAATTCTCAAGTGGATTAATGCACACTTGAAGTATTTTCATTATTTTAAGAAAACAACAGGAAATTATTATTTAAAACATAGATTATGACCAAATAGGAATGCTGGCAAAATTAGGGTAATTTAATCTAGAAATAAAAATGGTTTTGGGGCTAACTGAAGAGTCAGGATGAATTGATATTAGTATCGAGAGGAGATCAGTTCTATATTAATAATTTTACTTATAAAAATAACCAAATTTTTAAAAATTAATACCATTTCAATTAATTTCATTATTTATTTAATGATAATAATAATTTCACTATTTATTTACTTATGAGTACCTGCATATGTTAGAACTATACTAGTCAGTGGGACTTCAGTCATAGATAAACATACATAATCTGTGCCCTCAAGGAGCTTATGGGCTTCCCAGGCACATCAATGGCAAAGAACCTGCCCATCAGGCAAGAGATATGAGCTCAATCCCTAGGTCAGGGAAGATCCCGTGGAAAAGAAAATGGCAACCCACTCCAGTATTCTTGCCTGGAAAATCCCATGGATAGAGGAGCCTGGCAGGGAACAGTCCATGTGTCATAAAGAGTTGGACATGACTTAGCAACTAAACAACAACAAGGAGCTTATAGTATAGAGAGGTAAATAAATACGAAAGGAAAGGAAAGTATACTTGCATGAGAGTGATAAGTGTTTCAGAACACTGAAGTGAAGCACCTATCTCAGATTTGTTGATTCAAAGACAGGTTCTTGAAAGAAGTCAATTTTAGCTGAGAAATAAATATTGAGTAGGAACTATCCAAACGAAAGGTAACAGGAATATAGGGGGTGTCTCCTTTGTAGCATTCCATCCTATCAGACAATCAAATGACATCTTTAATGCAGGTTTGAGAATTAGAAAGATGTAACTATTTTTGCTGTGTAAACAGCAAAGTCTGGAACTTTCTAAGATGGTGTGCTTAGTAGCTCAGTTGTGTCTGACTCTTGTAACTCCATAGACTGTAACCTGGCAGGCTCCTCTGTTCATGGGATTCGCCAGGCAAGAAAACTGAAGTGAGTTGGCATTTCCTTCTCCAGGGAATCTTCCTGATGAAGAAATTGAACCCAGGTCTCCTGCATTGCAGGTAGACTCTTTATCGACTGAGCTACAAGGGAAGCCCAATAGATATAAACAGGTATTCTACTACAATACCTATTCTAAGCCCAAGTAGGTATTCTAAGACAATACATATTTGTAAAAAGATTTTCAGTCATTTGTTCGTTCACTCATTCTTCCAACAAATAATTATCAAATTCTTTCTACATGCAGGTTCATTTCTTGGTAAGAAGCAGTAGTAATGTTCCTGTACTTGACAGAACTTACATTCTCAGGGTGAAAAAAAAAAAGATCAGTTCAGTTCAGTTCAGTTGCTCAACAGTGTCTGACTCTCTGTGACCCCACGAATCCCAGCATGTCAGGCCTCCCTGTCCATCACCAACTCCCAGAGTCTACCCAAACCCATGTCCATCAAGTCAGTGATGCAATCTAGACATCTCATTCTCTGTTGTCCCCTTCTCCTCCTGCCCCCAATCCTTCCCAGCATTAGGGTCTTTTCCAATGAGACAACTTTTCACATGAGATGACAAAAGTACTGGAGTTTCAGTTTCAACATAAGTTCCTCCAGTGAACACTCAGGACTGATTTCCTTTAGGACGGACTGGTTGGATCTCCTTGCAGTCCAAGGGACTCTCAAGAGTCTTCTCCAACACCACAGTTCAAAAGCATCAATTCTTCGGCACTCAGCTTTCTTCACTGTCCAAATCTCACATCCATACATGAGTACTGGAAAAACCATAGCCTTAACTAGATGGACCTTTGTTGGCAAAGTAATGTCTCTGCTTTTCAATATGCTATGTAGCTTGGTCACACCTTTCCTTCCAAGGAGTAAGCGTCTTTTAGTTTCATGGCTGCAGTCACCCTGGAGTCATTTTGGAGCCTCAAAAAATAAAGTCTGATACTGTTTCCACTGTTTCCCCATCTATTTTCCATGAAGTGAGGGGACCAGATGCCATGATCTTAGTTTCCTGAATTTTGAGCTTTAAGCCACCTGTTTTACTCTCCTCTTTCACTTTCAGCAAGAGGCTTTTTAGTTCCTCTTCACTTTCTGCCATAAGGGTGGTGTCATCTGCATATATGAGGTTGTTGATATTTCTCACGGTAATCTTGATTCCAGCTTGTGCTTCCTCCAGCACTGTGTTTCTCATGATGTACTTTACATATAAGTTAAATAAGCAGGGTGACAATATACAGCCTTGACATACTCCTTTTCCTGCTTGGAATAAGTCTGTTGTTCCATGTCCAGTTCTAACTGTTGCTTCCTGACATTCATACAGGTTTCTCAAGACGCAGGTGTGGTGGTCTGGTATTCTCATCTCTTTCAGAACTTTACACAGTTTATTGTGATCCACCCAGTCAAAAGCTTTGGCCTAATCAATAAAGCAGAAATAGATGTTTTTCTGGAACTCTCTTGCTTTTTTGATGATCCAGCGGATGTTGCTAATTTGAGCTCTGGTTCTTCTGCCTTTCTAAATCTAGCTTGAACATCTGGAAGTTCACGGTTCACGTATTGCTGAAGCGTGGCTTGGAGAATTTTGAGCATCACCTTACTAGTGTGTGAGACGAGTGCAACTGTGCGGTAGTTTGAGCATTCTTTGGCATTGCCTTTCTTTGGGATTGGAATGAAAACTGACCTTTTCCAGTCCTGTGGCCATTGCTGAGTTTTCCAAATTTGCTGGCATATTGAGTGTAGCACTTTCACAGCATCATCTTTCAGGATTTGAAACAGCTCAACTGGAATTCCATCACCTCCACTAGCTTTGTTCATAGTGATGCTTTCTAAGCCCCACTTGACTTCACATTCCAAGATGTCTGGCTCTAGGTGAGTGATCACACCATCATGATTATCTGGGTCATGAATATCTTTTTTGTACAGTTCTTCTGTGTATTCCTGCCATCTCTTCTTAATATCTTCTGCTTCTGTTAAGTCCATACCATTTCTATCCTTTATCGAGCCCATCGTTGCATGGAATGTTCCCTTGGTATTTCTAATTTTCTTGAAGAGATCTCTAGTCTTTTCCATTCTCTTGTTTACCTCTATTTCTTTGCATTGATCACTGAGGAAGCCTTTCTTATCTCTCCTTGCTATCTTTGGAACTCTGCATTCAGATGGAAATATCCACCTTTTTCTCCTTTGCTTTTTGCTTGTCTTCTTTTCACATCTATTTGTAAGGCCTCTTCAGACAGCCATTTTGCTTTTTTGCATTTCTTTTCCATGGGGATCATCTTAATCCTTGTCTCCTGTACAATGTCACGATTGTACACAAAGATACACAAAGTCAATTACACAGTGTTAGAAAGTGCTATGTTGTGTGTGAAAAAAAAACAAAATAAAACTGAGAAGTGGGATAAGAAAGGTCAAGAGGAACGACGTGTTTGAGTGCAGTTGCATGTGCACTAGCATATGCACACATTTATAAATAGGATGGCCAGAAAACATTTCTGAAGAGATATTTATGCAAAAGGCATTTATTATACCTTGGAAGAAAAGCTACAACAAATTTAGACAGCATATTAAAAAACTGAGACATCACTTTGCCCACAAGGTACATATTGTCAAAGTTATAGTTTTTCCAGTAGTCAGGTATGATGTGAGAGTTGGACCATAAAGAAGGTTGAGTGCTGAAGAATTGATGCTTTCAAACTATGGTGCTGGTAAAGACTCTTGCGAATCCCTTGGAATGCATGGAGATCAAATCTGTCAAACCTAAAGGAAATCAGTCCTGAATATTCATTGGAAGGACTGATGCTGAAGCTTCAATACATTGACCACCTGATGCGAGAATCATGATCAAGTTGTTTCTAAAACTTGTGCTCTTCAATGATAAAATATGTTCCCTGCATTGCTTAAGTATATTCAAGTTGAATTTATTTTATCTGCTGCCTTTTGGTTGCTGTAGAGTCAAACAACTATGAGTTTAAATCTATAATCTGTTAAAATAGGAAATAATGTATGAAATAGGGATAAAAGTTTCATAGTTCAATGAGTTGGTATGAGAAGTAAATAAGATACTGGGTAGTACCTTTGTTCATTTGTATTTTAGAAATATTATATAAGAAAAAATACATATAGGATTTATTTCATATATAGGGTAATTAAATTCTTGTATAGTATAATTAAAACACCAAAGCCATGCTTGGATTAGAGAAAATCTGAAATACATGAATTTCTCTATACAAAAAGTTAGGACTGGATGAATGTGAAGAATCTTCAGTTCACTTAAGTTCAGTTCAGTCTCTCAGTCATGTCCGACTCTTTGCGACCCCATGAATCACAGCACTCCAGGCCTACCTGTCCATCAACAACTCTGAGTCCACCCAAACTCAAGTCCATCGAGTTTGTGATGCCTTCCAGACATCTCATCTTCTGTCATCCCCTTCTCTTCCTGCCCTCAATCTTTCCCAGCATCAGATTCTTTCCCAATGAGTTAGCTCTTCACATCAGGTGGCCAAAGTATTGGAGTTTCAGCTTCAACATCAGTCCTTCTAATGAACACCCAGGACTGATCTCCTTTAGGACGGACTGGTTGGATCTCCTTGCAGTCCAAGGGGCTCTCAAGAGTCTTCTCCAACACCACAGTTCAAAAGCATCAATTCTTCAGCTTTCAGCTTTCTTTATAGTTCAACCCTCACATCCATACATGACCACTGGAAAAACCATAGCCTTGACTAGACATACCTTAGTTGGCAAAGTAACATGTCTGTTTTTAAATATGCTGTCTAGGTTTGTCATAACTTTCCTTCCAAGGAGTAAGGGCCTTTTAAATTCATTGCTGCAGTCACCATCTGCAGTAATTTTGGAGCCCCCCAAAATAAAGTTAGCCACTGTTTCTCCTGTTTCCCCATCTATCTGCCACAAAGTGATGGGACTGGATGTCATGATCTTAGTTTTCTGAATGTTGAGCTTTAAGCCAACTTTTTCACTCTCCTCTTGCACTTTCATCAAGAGGCTCTTTAGTTCTTCTTCACTTTTTGCCATAAGGGTAGTGTCATCTGCGTATATGAGGTTATTGATATTTCTCCTGGTAATCTTCATTCTAGCTTGTGCTTCCTCCAGCCCAGCGTTTCTCATGATGTACTCTGCATATAAGTTAAATAAGCAGGGTGACAAGAGACAGCCTTGACATACTCCTTTTCCTATTTGGAAACAGTCTGTTGTTCCATGTCCAGTTCTAACTGTTGCTTCCTGACCTGCATACAGGTTTCTTAAGAGACAGGTCAGGTGGTCTGATATTCCCATCTCTTTCAGAATTTTCCACAGTTTATCAGCTACTCTTGAGAATCCCTTGGACTGCAAGGAGATCCAACCAGTCCATCCTAAAGGAGATCAGTCCTGGTTGTTCATTGATTCATGGGGTTGCAAAGAGTTGGACATGTCTGATCGACTGAACTGAACTGAACGGAACTGAATAGCTACTAGGGAAAGAGGACCAGATTCAGGGATAAAAGGCAAATCCTGTGTCTATCTTCAATTTTCCCCAAAATATTTTATATATTTAGCTAGAAAATTTAGTTAACATATCTCTATAAAACTAGAACTTTGCACCTAGTGATATTTGTTTTTGCTATAATCATCATTACCATTATTTTCAGTATATTTAAAGTATGAAAAAAACTATTTGTATTACTAAGACAAAAACAAATAATAAAATTAAGGGAGAGTAGACTGTTGTTAAACTAGAGTCTAGTTGCATCATTGATGTGAGTTTCTAACAAAATAAAACCTTTTTTTTTTTTTTCAAGACAGTATGGTTAGTTCTTTTCAAAGTTCATACAGTGTTGAGCTGAATAACTTCATCTCATGTGGAGGTAACTGAAGAAGCCTGCAAGGGATTTTCTAAATGCTTAATAGAACATTTACTTTCTTTGTTATCTTGTAATAACCAAGCTTATGAATACTATCTTCACCAAAAGCAGCACAGTGACATACAGTGTTAGATTTTTTATTTTTTTCTGTAAAGAAAAAGTAATGGTAGAACTAGAAACAATGATAGTGCTTTAGAAAGTAGAGGAAAAAATATAACTATGAAATCTACCAATTATGTACATGTGTGACTTCATAGTTTCAGGAGGCAAGTCACTAATATTTCTAGTCTAAATCCATGGAAAAATAGACTTAATCCCACTTAAAACTGACTGTTTAGCTCATTCTAAGTGTACCAATTGGACATGGCTGAGCATGCAGGATGAGTATCAATATTAACATCTTATTTGAAAATGTTTAAAATTATTCATTTACTCTTTGAATCCTTTTATCCTCATTCCAGGGAAGCCCCTTATCCTTATACATAAATTTTAATGGTGTAAAGTTGGCCAAAACAAAAATAGAGTAGTATCCACCCCACAACCTTCTCTACATTTTCACTTTTTACGGTTTCAGACACCCCAGTCAACATCAGTTCAAAGATATTAAATGGAATATTCAAGGAGTTAACATTTCATACATTTTCAATTTCCGCTGTTCTGAGTAGTGTGATATGAATAAAATCTTGCACCAACCCACTCCATCACACCTAGGATCTCCAACCATTGACATCCTTTGCTCTTGACATCCAGAAATCCACATCTTTAAGCCTAAATAATCCAGGACTACCTAGGTAGATGATCTTCCTTTGGCTAGACCATCAGAAGGTTAATAGCAGCTTAATGCCACACCACAATGTTTAGGTCATTCATTTTATCTCATCAAAGAGGCATTTTATCATGTCACATCATCATAAAACAAGAAAGATTTGTACAGTACAATAAGATATTTTAAGAAAGAGAGAGTCTATATTGATATAATTCTTATTACAGTATATTGTTATAACTTCTATTATTAAGATTTATTGTCATTAATCTCTTACTGTGCCTAATTTATAAATTAAATTTTATCGTAGACATGTACATATAGGAAAAACACAGTATATATGTACAGGGCTCCATACTATCCAAGGTTTCAGGCATGTACTGGGGGTTGTAGAATGCATTCTCTGCAGATAAGGGGGGGATACTGTAAACCATTCGGAGAAGGCAATGGCAACCCACTCCAGTACTTTTCCCTGGAAAATCCCATGGACGGACGAGCCTGGTGGGCTGGAGTCCATGGGGTTGCAAAGAGTCAGACAAGACTGAGTGGCTTCACTTTCAGTTTTGACTTTCATGCATTGGAGAAGGAAATGACAACCTACTCCAGTATTCTTGCCTGGAGAATCCCAGAGATGGTGTCTGGTGGGCTGCCATCTATGGGGTCGCACAGAGTCGGACACGACTCAGGCGGCTTATCAGCAGCAGCAGCAACTGTAAACCACTAAACTACTACCACCATGTCCATTACCACCAATAACTTTAAAATACTACTGGTTTACTGTCTAAAAAGGACTCTTCTAAAAGACAACTGTCTTTCTATATCTCAGCATATAAAGGGTTAATTAAGCATAAGTAATTACAAGTGAGGTCTTATTAATGTGAGTAGACATCTGATGACAGAAGTTATAGCCTGAAACTTTAGTAATTTATAGAATAATGAAATTTTTCACCTTTAAATGTCATTTATTATTTCATTAGGGAAAAATAATGATTGTTTAAAAAATACATAGCCATCTTCTAAATTCATATACTTTAAATACATAGGCATAATAAAAGCAGAGAGACAACCTTGGTTGGAATAATTCTGTATTTGGTTTTGGTTCATACCACAAGCCTAAGGGAAATCATTGCTTGAGTTGTAGTTTAAGCATCGGTTTGCAGTACAGGTCATATCCTCAGGCCTTTCATGCTTGAAAATTCAATAAACTAGCCTCTCTTTTTTTTTACTAATGGAGGAAATTTGTAACAAGTGAGATCAAAAAGCCAGCACTCAAAATATATTTTAATGGAAAACATTTCACATCTTCAAATAAATTCCTCAAGGTTGATGCTTGTTTTGACAAAGAAGATATTGGTGTCTTTGTGCCAAGCTACAAAATCAGTAATTTCCTCAACCAAATTCTAATAAAGCATTAAATGGACTGTCAAATATTAATAAAAGTATACATAACAGAATAAATTAAAATACTCCCAATAGTCAAAAATCTTGATATTTTTTCTCAGTTCATTTTGTGTTAATATATCATTCAATAATAGGTCATTATCAGCAAAGATTGATTATGCTGGTATTATGTTCATCAAAGAAGGCATGTCTATTAAAATAGACATAAGGGCAGTTACAAAATAGTGTATCTTTTTTTTTTAATAAATGCAACTGTATTTCCTAAGTGGATCTGAATAAATCCACTATAGATATGTATATGAGATAAAGGAAGCAAAATACAGAGAAAAATGTGAAGTCAATAAGTCATTTCATATTTGGTGCTATTGCTGTTGAGCTTAATAGCCAAGCTATCATTGATTCCCTTCTGTTTTATTTCATTAGACTTTATTCTTCAATTACTTACTTATTCTGAGAAAAATAAACTTCTAAGGTTGGAATAGGATGGACTTTTTAAGCTGCTTTTATATCTTTCAGAATGCTCAACAGAGTATAATGAATGCAGGAGGTGTTAAATGAATAATGTTTGAATGAATATTCTGCAGTCAATTTCAGAAAAATCACATGAACAAGTCATTTCAGCATGGTGTGCAAAAAACGTTTAAGCATTCTAATTAAACTTCATTTAGAACCTAAGGGAGGACTCATGCACACGCTTGACTTAAACATGATTTCACATCTGTGTCTTCACTCTTAGGCTACATCAGGTCACTGGGAGTGCTTTCAAAACTTTGTTCACAAGGACTGGAGAGCAAGAGCACTTCAAAGTGAGGTTTTAAACAAACTGATATGCTATCCATATCAGCTTACAATTTCCATCTTTACGCAAATAAGTTTTTAGCATACATGCCAATGAGATGAATGAGAGCATTTCAAATGCTGAGTTGCTACAGTTCTGTACTGGACTATGAGAATACTTGATAGTTCACACTGGAAATGGATTTTTGAGCACACTCTGCTAAATACGGAGTGAGTTTGCAATAAGAATTACATAAAGCTAGTTTAAAAGCTTCCAAGTGAGCTGTAAGCAGAATAGAGTACCTACATTAGTGAGAAAGAGAATAGTATTAACAAAATCATCGCTTGTGTAAATACAGAATATCAGCAGGTATTTTCTAAGGAGCTTTTTAGAAAAGTGACATCAAGGAAACCAGATTAAAAGTTGTCACCATCTCACTAGAGAGGAAGAACATGAAACAAATATCAACCTCCTGTAAGTGTAATTTTTATCAAATATGGGCCAAACACTCTGCAGCAGGATGTGTGTGTGTGTGTGTGTGTGTGTGTGTGTGTGTGTGTGTGTTAAAAAATGCAGATCCTTGGACCCTCCCTTCGATACAATGAATCAAAAATCCAGACTGTGCAGTCCATGAGTCCATAAATACACTATAGATTGAAAACACCATGCGTTCACTTAAGCAGCATAGTATTCATTATACAAAATTCCTCTCTGGAATGAGTTCAGCCATTCACAGTGGATCCTTTTTTTCAAGATTATAGAGTGTCTAAAGAAAGAGAGATTAAGAAAGTAGGAAAGCCAGCTAGGCAATAGACTTTAAATAATAATGTCTTATTTCAGAGTTTTGGACCACCTAAACCTATGAACTACAATTAGGACTCTGTGTCTGGATCCTTAATTTAAAAGAGATGGGATGGGGAGATGCACCCAACATAAATAAGAAAGCAAAAATTTTGGCATTTGAAGAGTTCCAAAAACAATTTTAAACATATTACACATCACACCAATAGCTGAAATTATAACATTAATAAAATAATAAACAAGTGAACTCATTATTCTATGAAATATCTTAAGAAACACAGATTCTAGGCACTATTATGATTCCCAGGGGAAGATTCCAGAAAAACAGATAAGAAAGCAAATATTTATATTGCCTGTACTCCAGGTTACATTAGAGAGGAAAGCCCAAACTGTAGAGCAGGGAAAACTTTTCTTAAGGAAACAGTGATTTAAGCAGACCTGAAGACTGAGCTATCTAGGACAATGATGGATAATAAGAAGCAGGCTTCAGGCAGAGGAAACAGCAATACTGACTAGTGATTCAAGTACACTAGTTCTAGAGTAAGAAATTTCCTGATTTAGATTCCTATTCCCTCACTTACTAGATCTGTGACCTTGGGCAAATCACTTCACATCTTTAAACTTCAGTTTCTTCATCCTAAAAATGGGAATAATAATAATATTATGTCATGAAGATATTGCTAGGATTAAATAAGAAAATGCAAATAAAGTTCTTCACATAGCAATATGCACACTGTAAGTGCTGAAACATGCTAGCCATCATTGATCATCATCTTTGTCATTGTTACCACAATAGATCAAAGAGAGAAAGAGAAAGAACAGAAGACCCTGAAGTGTCTTTTTAGAAACCAGAGGAGTCTCTAGAAAGATTCTTGTTAGTGAACCAAAAAAGTATTTTGATGATTTCTAAATACGCCACCTCCATCTGCTAATCCTTGTTAAATAAACCAGAGATGAAATAAGGACAAATTCATTACATTAGTGATCTTTGAACTGTGTTTTCCAAGCAGAAATAAGCATAGGTAAAGCTCAGAATGTGTGCCTCACTTAAGCCAAGTTTCAATGGGAATGGGCAGTCGCAGTTGGCAAAAGTAAAGGATTTTTGTTGGTAGCCATAACGAGTACACTAACCTGGTCACAGAAGATTAGTATGGCACCAATGAAGAGATATTCATGATATGTAATTACATAAAACATATTTTTTGTCTCTAGATAGTCTTCCTTAGAAACTTCAATAACTGACAAATCAATATTCATCTTTAAATAGAAATAATATAGCTAAAATTTTGTATCTGTCCAAATATATTTTGATAAAAACAAAAATTATGTGACTGTTTCCTATATACAAAGTATTGCTCTTTCTTTGATGCTGCTTCTCTCTGCTTATTTCCTTATGTTAATTATTCTGGATATTTTACTGAATTTGAAAACTTTCAATGCTAAAACTCAGTATTTTAAGAAATCATTGAAAATAGAGTCATCATTGGAAAAATGAGATTTCATTAATTATTCCTATAAGCTTGAAGTATTTTTTGTTGTTGTTGTTGTTACCTGAGGCATCACTGATCCTGTGTTATTTTTCACTTTAAAATATTTTTCTTTTCTCATTCTGCTTCACCAGTGAGTTTGTCTATATAATACTCATAAAGTTTAAAACCTATTTATCTCACATGCGTATTCATTTGCAAACTGTGTCCAACTCTTTGCGACCCCATCAACTGCAGCCTGCCAGGCTGTCCATGGGATTTTCCAGGCAAAAATACTTGAGTGTGTTGTCATTTCTTTCTCCAGGGGATCTTCCCAACCCAGAGATAGAATCTGCGTCTCCTGCTTCTCCTGCACTGGTAGATGGATTCTTTGCTACTGAGCTGCCTGGGAAGCCTTATTTATCTCATAGTATTTTTTCTATGCATGCATGTTAAGTCACTTCAGTCATGTCTGACTCTTTGTGACCCTATAGACTGTAGCCTGCCCTGCTTCTCTGTCCATGGGATCCTCCAGGCAAGAACACTGGAGTGGGCTGCCATGCCCTCCCCCAGGGGATCTTCTCGACTCAAGGATCAAACGGACGTCTCTTATGTCTCCTGTATTGGCAAGTGTGTTCTTTACCACTAGCACCACCTGAGAAACTTTTCCATGAACTGTCACTGTTGAAAAATTTCTTATAAACGACTATAGTAACATTTATCAGTACCTTATTA
This sequence comes from Antilocapra americana, assembly GCA_007570785.1. Classification (NCBI taxonomy): domain Eukaryota; kingdom Metazoa; phylum Chordata; class Mammalia; order Artiodactyla; family Antilocapridae; genus Antilocapra; species Antilocapra americana. The sequence continues at coordinate 2,693,083 of ML661915.1, read as the reverse complement.
TGTACTAAGCATGACTCTATTTTATAGATATTAACTGAATGAAAATCACTATATTAAGGCTTTAAATTGGATAAACAATGCTCACAAATTGGGTAGTCAGAGGATCTGGGTCTCTGTTTCTGGGTGAATTGGTATGTAAAGTGCAGTAGACAGTTCATTGGATGGCAAAAACAACATTAAGTGGATCTAGAAAACATTTTTATTATGGTGAAAAAAATAGTTGTCAGAATGAGATATTTAATATAACTATTACGTGAAATTAAAAATCTATGCATCTGATACTACATACATTTTTAATAAGAATACTTGTGCAGAGAAATAAGCAATCCATGTAAAGGCTACTGTTTAGGAAAATGGCAAATGGATTTGGGATAAAAATATATCAATATATAAACCACAGGAGGACATGAGTGATGTGCCATGTTTGAGTTAAGAGATATCATTAACTCTCATCATCTGAAGTAAAAAGAAAATACAGAGCAAAGGAAGGAAAGAGTGAAGAAAGGAAGGATGGAGAGGGGAAGAAGAATGAGCAAGAGGCAGGAATGGAAGAAGGAAGAGAGAGAGAAAGATAGGATGGACAAATCTTAATTATCTGAAAAATACATATTTCTTCAGAGTAATGGAGGTAACTTGGTTAACAATTACAGGCAGAATTTTTCATTCAAATTGAACAAATTCATGGATATCATAGTTTGGATATGGTGGCAAATCTGAAGATTTTTCAGCAGTTTCAAGTTAGAGATTCTGAAGTAGCAATGATGCTACTGGCACCAGCAATTGCAATAAAGTTAAGTGCCTGCCATTTATTGCTTGACAGCTGCAGTGGCTATGTTTTGCTTCATCAGGCCAGATCTGTGGTAGAGTACTGGGCATTTCTCCTGAAACTTAACCCTAATCTTTGAATCTATTTTTCTCAATGATTGTATAAGCCACTTAATACCTTTTATTACAGGCCTCTTCTGTTTAAACCATTCAGAGTAAATTTTGTTTACAACTAAGAAAATAGACATTAAAACCTAAAAAATGTTCCCCAAAGAGAAGTCTTACAGGCAAAAGTCTTTAAAAGAATGGACCTGTGGTTTGACTGGTTAAATTTCAGTGTAGCAAGAACCTATGTAGTTTTTAAAGGATGTGGCTAGTTTTAATCTAACAACAGCAAGCCTATAGTGGCTATGTCTTACCACCTCTGGTCACTGCAAATAAAGGGATTCTTGAAGATATTTTTAGTGACCAAATTTCATCTGCTTTAGTACTCTTGCCCATGGTGGCTCAGATGATAAAGAATCTGCCTGCAACGAGGGAGACCTGGGTTCATCTCTGGGTCAGCAAAGTCCCCTGGAGAAGGTTATGGTAATCCACGCCAGTATTTTGCCTGCAGAATTCCATGGATAAAGGAGCCTTGTGGGCTATAGTCTACGGAGTTGCAAAGAGTTGGATGCGGCCGAGCGACTTTCACTTTCACTCAGTACTACAAAAGCGTGAGAAGAACAAGAAATATAGGAAGGACAGGATGCATCTGGTTGCACTGCAGAATTTAAAGAAATAAAGTTAGTGTCTCAAAGTTTAAATTTCTTTGTTCAGTTCATATTGAGATGGTCAGAGTCTTCATGCTGTAAATATCTCATGTCCTCTTAGGACGACAGAACTGTGCATCAAAAACCAAGTCTTAGACCACAGAATTCCTGAACTGCTAAAAGTATGGATTTATTGCTTTGCCTTATAAGAAAATAAAGCCACTCATTAGAAAATGTGGAATCCTGAGCACTGGAATGTGGATATGGAGGAGAAAATAGATGATTGAAAATATTCTCAGCTTCTAAAACTTAGTGAGTCTCTCTTGCTACCATTAATTCTTCCACACCTGGCTGAGGAAGCTATTCCTTGATGTCTTCAATACCTTATCTAAAATCATTAAGGGATAGAAGGAAGTATTTGTCTTCTTGTTCAAACTTATTTACTCCATCTGAACTCAAGATCTCAACATCCACTTGGGAGCCAATTATGCAGTCAATACTGGGGACAAAAAACTTCCTGAATATGTCTCACAAAACTCTACAACTTAAATCTGCAAAAGCATATGGAATATGTGTGTGAAAATGGATTTTATGTGTTCCTTACATAGGAATGAGGATTTAATTCAAGCTGGTATAAATGCATGATTAGAGATCCAACGTGCTTCTCTACGTAGCTAGCTAGCACAAATGCTAAATGCTTGTTCAATTAGTTGATCAAGATCTGGATTTGAAAGGTGAACTACATTTTTATAGTTCAGATACTAGGAATTCCTTGTTTTAATGAAGAGGAATTAAATGACCTACTAAAATAGGAACACTGAAATGGATTTATTTGCCAAGACCTAAGAAACTATGTACTAGTTACAACTTCAGAAAGGACTCAGAAGACATGTTCTTCACCAAAATTATCAGAAATAAGTTGATGAGAACAATGCCACTTTTATAACCAAAATCTCTAAAATTTCTCTTTTCTTGAAAACACAGAGTTTGAAGATGCAGTGAAATGATTTATTAATTTCTTAGGGATCAGATAGGTCAAAGACCAAGTAGTAGCACTTTACCACTAGAAAGAAAGTGGACATGAATTTCATAATAGGCAAAAATGTGAATGGTAAAGTCTAGCCCAAGGCATTAAGCGACTGAAATAATGGACCCTCTCATCTATACCACTAATGATATCAGGGCCTAAGAAATACAAATCAAAATTTAGTGACCTAGTTAGTCATGGTGTCTCACCAATACCCAGACCTGAGTAAGTTCACTTACCCTATTAAATGAAGAGAAAATTGACTGTCCTTATGGAGGACTGTGCAATAGTAACATATATTAATATTGTACATTTTCCTTTTCAGCTTATTTGAGAGAAATCTATGACCACTTCTAGATAAGTAGGGGGTGGGGGGTTACCACCCAGATAGTAAATTTTAGATTTCAAGATCTAAATTTAGATTTAGAAACTAGGATATAGAATATACACTTAACAGATTATAGAGCTAACACTAATCTCTATGGATCCAAAATACCCCTAAGAAACCATGATCTGAGTGGAGGCTATGATGGTAATGTGATGAATGAGATTTTGTCCTGAGTCCACATTACAACCGGCACATTGATGCCTCCATTCAATTCTTTATTTCACCAGTCATAGATGCACACTTGGAAGATTTCCTCTTCAACTATAAAAAAAAAATCTCTTTGTCTCGGAGCCCCATGCAGTAAAAGCTGTGAAACTACAGTAATGACCAAACTAAACTAAATCACAGAACTTCCTCTTTTTACTCTTCCTCCTACCAAAAGAGTAAACACACACACCTAGTGGATCTGTAGGGGAATGCAGCAATTAGTGCCGCCATAAAACAAAAAATAGCAAAGTACCAAAATTGAGTATTACCTACATGCAAATTCAAATTACCTTGTTTAGTCTGTATAGAAGACAAACTAATCTTGGCAAACAATATATTTAATGTAGTGGTGATTACAAAGATAGCCAGTAAGTTCTCTCCACAAAAGAAAGTCAACAAAGACCCTCAGAATTATCATAGCAATGATTGAGCAAGTGACAATGAACTTAGTTTTCAACATCTCAATAAACAGAGATCAACAGAAACTGTTTGTTTCCCCCTTCTCAGAAACACTTGTGTGCTTTTATCTTCAGCATTCTCCTAAATATCCAACTCTACGCTCTACGACATAATCTAGTTGCAGGAACCCCGGACATCGCCACATCCTGTAAGACATCATGCTGAGTAACTATGTAAATTGCATCACACTGAAAGTACCTGATGAAATGGAATTATCATGACCCCAGATACCTTTGAAAGAATCAAGAAATAACACCTTTCAAAATAAAGGAATTACCTTTCTTAGTGATATTTCTGATAGTCTGGGACAGGTTGGGGCATCTACAAAATGTGTGTTGCACTTTGTAAATTGTATCATGTTGATTTAGCCCTGTGATGAAAGAGTCTAAGCGTCTAAGACTAATTTGAAACAATCAAAATTTGATCTATTTTAGCTCAGAATTAGGATTCTGTACCTTGGCTTATTTAAGTATTAATACTTTCAGTTTTTTAGTTGGGATGAGCTTATTGTTCCTAGGGATAAAGTATACATTTGTATATATTAAAAGTATTATGATTTAGTTCTTGGTAAAGTATGCCCAGTGCAAAATTATTTTAAAATAAAACCTTAAAAAATAAATTTATAGAAGAATATGATAAATGCACACCCTTTTGTGAGCTGATAGTGAAACATTTAACATAACTGTTTCCAATGGAATTTTTAATTTCCATACTATGTTGACATATCACTCTCCATCTACCTACCCATCTATCTAGCAGTTATATTTTTGATGACCTAAACTAATAAGACAAAATAAATGATAATACAATAGGAATGAACAATAAAAGTGTTGTCATGTAAATAAATTCATTTTTTGTAAAAAAAATTTTTATATATCAATTTTTCCAAATCACTAGAAAACTTAAGGACCTCCATGAACTTTATTCTTTTTCTAAGTTTGAGCTTAATAAAACATGGTTTGTATATCCATGATTTTATCCACTTTGCAATTCGACTATTAAAGTTCTTTACATAATTTATGTATTCACATTTTTTTTGATCATTTCCCCTTCTCAAACCCAATATTCTTTTTCCTTTTTGTAAATTACTTCCCCCCCTCAATTTTCCCACTTCATGTGTGTTTATATTTCTTGACCATGATAATTCCCACAACTTTGCAATTCTTTCTCAGTCTCAATACTATTTGTCAAATTCTACAAGGCCCATCCCATAAATTCCAGCTAATTGTAATATTTAGCTTTCCTTAAAACTTCATCTTTTGACTAGACTGTTAAATTACATGCAAAAAAGTATCATTTGAATTCAGACGACTTCTCGCAAAAGCAAAATGCTAGACTCCATAATGATTTAATAGCTGGAAAAACGTCTTAAATGCTGTATAAACATCCATAAATTAATCATTTAATCACTATCCTCAGCACAAAATCATTATTTCTTTTTATAGACTGATCAGCCAGGGTTACTTAATCAATTTCAGTTTCTAGATTAATGTAAGATTCTTATCTTGAAAAGAATTACTATTTTTTTTCTTGTATGTGTTGAACATAATTTTGAATCTGGGCTGTTCATATATCACATTGATGTCACTAATACGAATCAATCAGAAAATGACAGAACAAATTATAAATCTGAAACAAATAAATTAAGAAACAAATGCATTTCTCAAAAAACACTCCATAGAGATTGAAACTAAAGTTGAAATCTGTTAAAGAAGTTTTGTATAAAACCATATATGTTACAGATAACTTTCTGTAATTTATGGCTGAGAAAATATTCATACATTAAAACCAACTACTGCAGACCACTTTCTATAATGTTGGTACTTGATAAATGTCCAAAACCGTAGCATTAAATCTAGGAGTTACTTGAAGTCAATAATTTTTGTGAAATTTATATTTAGTTGGTCTGAAATGTCAGACACTGAGAAAATCTCCATCTTGTTTTTATTTTATTTTTTGGTAGATTTGTAAGGATTTTACAGTATGTACACTCTGAAAACTTGGGGGAAAAAACAGCAAATCAAAAGTCAACAAAGTTTCTGCTCTGAATACAAATGTTTGTTTTATATGATAGCCATGCCTTTTATAACCAGATAAAATTATCCTTTCTTGATATTTAAAGTATTTGTAGTTAAAAAAAAATACTGTGCATTCCTAACAGGCCAGCAAGTAAAAAACACCTGGAGCAAATATGTATTAATAATATCAATAAAAAAGTAGTTATCTAGTTCCTCAGAGAAATATCATTCAAAGAAGGTTATGCAAGCTTAAATAATGTGCTCCCAGGGGACTACAACTCTCAATGATTGTTCAATATGCTTTCAGTATGTTAATGGAAGATTCATATGTAGAACCAAGTAAGCTTGAAAGACATTACATATGAAGGCTGAAAGCAAAAGTTTAATCCCAGTATTTTTCTAATGTGAGAAGACAGTTCATAGTCACTGAGCACTTGTGGCATCTAGATACTGTGATGAAAAATTAATGTATACTTGTGGGCCCAAAGCTGAGTCTATATTGAAGGAAAACCTAATTTTCACTAATTTTGTCTACCTCTTTTTAGCACTTTTATTAGTTCAACCTTAGGTTAGGGACTAGATGGAGTAAAATATAAAAAATTCACTGAGGAAAGTGGCATATACAGTAATTTTTTGTCATGGAGTAAAAAAAATGCTGTGTATACATTCAACATGGATGAGAACATGAGTGCTTAGAATGATGCTTACTGAATAATTCAAATATCTTTGTATCTGGGTTACTTTTGAATGTTTCTCTCAGTTTTATCAATCAAAAACAACTATGAACCCAATGGCGTGTTTTTCTTATTCTCAAGAGATAACCACTTCATTTACCTGACACATCCAATACTTCAAATTATTTTGACCAAAACTTGATTACAAACATTTTCTTGTCAATCAGATCATTCCACTACCTACAAACTTATACTAATATTACAGGAATTAAGTCTGACCTAATTCAGTCAAACACATCCTATCATACTGTGAGGTCTACTGGCAAGGATGTCCTCACCAAGCAAAGTCCACCTGGGGTACTTAAGAGGTAACCAGTTTATTCCTATGAACTGAGAGCTGAGCCAAGGAATAGAAGGAACATTACCTTTAAAGCCCCTTCCTAAACAGGCACCTGTTATTGACAAAATCCAGTTATAAGCTACTCACAGGCTTTGAATGGTTCTTGCCACATAATAGGATGAGTTATTAACTTAGCCATGGCTTGATTTTTAGTTTACCAGACAAGAATTCCTCTATATTGATTTACTTAAAATTAAATATTTGAGGGGAAATTTTAGGGGAATTAATCATTCAAGCAGCACTATTTTCCCTACTCCTTAATAATTACTCCTTAATATTTCCAAGTTCTTCATATGGAATATAGATATATTTTCAAACATATGGTTGTTGTACAACAGCTCACAGTTATTATAATTTTAATAAGTGGATTTATCAAAGAAAAACTGTCTTATGCATTTATAAGACATAGATTTATTCTAATATAATAATAATATTAGAAATAATAAGAAAACCCTATTTTAATATGCAAAGAAAATTCAGATGTGGTGCCAAACTAATAAACCTGCCTGATTACATGCTAACTTAATGAATTAAAGAAAAACTTTGGAGTAAAACAACAAAAATGTAGATCTGAGCTATAATAATTGCACTGTTCAAAATTATGAGATTAAAATTTTTTTTCACAAATGGATTTGAGCATAAATATATTTTTAGTGAAAAAATTCAACTAAAATCTATCTTTTGTTTTCTGTTCATGGATGTGTCTGCTACAAAACTTTAGCTTTTATTTGCCTAAATCTTAAAAAAAAAAAAAAGCGCGTCTCAAGATGTATTCATTCTACTCTAAGTCCTAACCCTCTGGATAATGAGAAGTTCTTTTACACATCTCAGACAACTTAGCCCTGAGCTGGAGAGATAACTGACAGAGCGTGTCCTAAGGTACATGATCTGGTTGGACATCACACTTACCTGCTTGATTTGTGGTTACATTTACAGACACATACTGCCGGGCTCCTGGGCTCAAGTCGGACACTCCATTCACTGCCTCAATCTCAAAGGTATAGTTTGTGTGAGCGAGCAGATCCACCACCATGACAGAGGTGTTTTTCAGGCCGATTTGCTGGGGGAGGTACCTTACATGACCGCCACACTCGTCACACACACCTGCATGGGAGTTGCACTTCTTGCATGCAATATAATATGACACATCTTTCCTTCCACCAGAGTCAGCAGGAGGAATCCATTCCAGAAAGACACTAGTTTCATTAACATTTGAGATGGCATTCCGAGGAGCTGAGGGGGGTCCTGGTTTGCAAAGTAAAGTGAAAAAAACAAATTTTGAGATGATAAAATTAGGCATTGCTTACTACACAAATTTCTGGTCTGAAGGAAAAAAAAATAGCTTTGCAATCATTGTTTTAAGCAGGGTAGAATGCAAGAGTTATCAATTTGTAATAATCTTTGAAAAATCTTGTTATAGTTTTGTAGGGACAATAGTGGGGTTTAAATGCTATATAAATTACTTATCTTGGCAATGTAACAAGTTCAATTAAAGAAGGTGTTTTGCTTAGTGTATACATAAAGAATTATGGAATAAAACTATGCATGCAAAAAATGTAGATAAAATTATGTATTCAAATAGTGTTAAGTTCTTTGGCAAGTCCAAGGAAAAACTCCTTGGGGATTGATGTGTTTAAGTCCTCAATGATGCTTGTTCTCTGAAAGCTAGGAATTAAACACGAAGGATTTACTAAGCAATGAGTACAGGTAGAAAGAGGATTTATTAGTGTGGCTCTTGACTACAAATTCTACAGAAAGTAAAAAGGAAAAACAAAAACAGCCTTAGTTTATCTCAAAGTAAGTTGCATATCAACTGATAAACCACCAACAGAATTTGGAACCTCCCTCATATGAGAAGAAAAAACTAGAATTTAAGTAGTTGGTCAACATTAAAACTGTAATAAAATTTTGCTTACTTTGATATGATTTTAGCATTGTGGTTTGGCAAAACTGTGCATTTTACTTAACTAAAAATCTAAAATTTAATTTAAAAATAATACTCCAAAACACAGTTAAGAAGAAGAATGAATGTGTTCAGACCTTGAAAAATCAGCATAATAAATTTATATATAAAAAGCAAATGCTATCCATGTGTATAATACTGTATTTCTGAAATAATAGCAGACTAAAGAGAACTAAAGTTGGTTATCTACCAATTGTAACCAATGCATTACTCTGGTGGAGAGGTGTTGATAATGAGACAAGCTATGAATGTGTGCAGATGAGGGACATATGGGGAATCTCTTTTTTGTCCTCTCAGTTTTGTTCTGAACCTAAATATGTTCTAAAAAATAGTGTGTATAAAAGAATTAACTGCATATTATCTGACTCCAGAGTAGATTTTTAGATACCCAGAATTACAGCTTCAGTCTGCTGTTAATATTATATAATGAGATGTTCTTGAAGAGAAAACACATTTAGATTTGTTTCAGAATTACTTAGCAAAGATTTCCCAAAAGGGAATAAAATGGACTGTGAATGGTTCATAAGCATAAATTAACCTACTCAGGATGACATAGCTTAGTTATCTTAATATGTGCTGTCTGTTATAAACATAGAAGTAAATATTAATTTCTACCTAACATTTATTAAGCCATGAATGCTGAGGACTAAATTTAAAAGTAATAAGAAAGCTATCTAGTATTCATAAAATATCACTTAAAGAACTCCATAATGTAAAAATTGCCAGTTTTGATTAAAAAAATCTCTACCTTTGCTGTAGTTGTGGTTGAATCCTGTGAATTTTCCCATACAGCCTCTCACACTCCAATATAAAAGTCACTTTTAAATTGAAACAAATACTTAAGATGGAAATACAACTCTTTTTACTATTGCCTTTATTTTACCTAAAATTATGGCAAAAATGTAATTTGAGATCAAAATGATATAGGTTCCCTTGTGAGAAAAAGGTAAAATATAGTTGGAGTAGGTCTACTTCAGAAAGATATAAAAATTCTGAGGTTTTTTCCTACCAGCTGAACTATACCCACAGTTTCCACCTTTCCTCTAAATCTGAAAAACTGCATCATGGTCAAATTCTTTTCTGACTCTGCTACCAATAGCCCCTCAGCGTGTGAGTCGGAGCATGCATGCCTCTCAAAGTCAAAATGAAACTCATATATTCAAGGGAAGCCCTAAAGAAGAGGTAATCAGTGAAGACTCAGACTGACATGCACCGAAAAATAACATAATGAAGTTCCACCGTCCTGCTAATAGACGTGATGTATGAATCCAAGTAGAGCTGTGAGAGGTACCCTCAATTTGAACAGATTCATTAGAATCTGAATTTTGTTTGACTTTCTTTTCCAATAGGTTTGTAGCATTTGGTTTTCCAGAGTACCAGAAAAAAAATATTAAAAGGAGTTGAAACCATAAATTTAATTCCAAAGAGCCAAACAGACATAAATCAAGTGATCTCATCTGTTCAAGGGTATCATCATACATGGTATTTGTGGTATTGTGAATGCAACTAAGAACAGATCATACACACGCACAGACTATTTATTAGAAAGATCTTCTACAGGACTCCCTGTGTTTTTTGAGAAATGCATACAAATGAGTGTTCCTCTGAGACATAGTATTAGAAATGCACACACCTGGATACAGAGAAAATATAAACCTCAGGTCCTAAATGAGAGGTAAGCAGTCCTTGACACCAGAGCATGGGGTCTCACCCATTCCCAAATCTAGTAATTTTACAGAATGGGAAGCTCATATACATGCTGAGAAAGAGACTGATCATGGTTGGACTACTTAAAGAAAAGAATACCTATGAAATTGATGAAATTGGAATAAGTCAAGATGTGATTTTCTCTAAGTCACCAAAGTACAGTCTAGCCAACATCTCCCCCAACTATTTGGGCTTTATTTTGCTTTGAATAATTGAAGCAATTTCCACTACAACCAAGATGCATCACATTCAATCACACTTTATATTTCCTCCATTCAAATGTATCCTCTTAAGAAAGGTATACAATAATGTCATTTACTATGTGAAGAGGAATCATTTATAGTTAGTAACCATCTAACCCATAAAGTATCAGAATGTGATAAAGAATGATCTTTAACAATGTAAAGTTAATATCAATGATTTAAGAAATAATGAATATACAGTTCACTGACACTATGAAATTCAGGCACTGAAATTCAGATAAAATTTCAGTTGTGATTATTTAAGTAAAGAAATCATATGTTTTTATATATGATACCAGAAAGCACTAAATTTCATAAAAAAAATTGTCTTCATCGTTGAAGGCAACTACCACCTACGGGGATCTAAAAGAGTGAAAAATGAGACATCACATAAAATGAATGGTTAGGGGAGTTGGGATTCACTATTCTTCCCTTTCATTTGTTTTTATTTGATTTGCTATAGAGACGAAGATAGAAAAACTAAAGAAGTACTGTCATCAAGCAAACTAACATGTAAATTTGTTTCCTTCCCAGAAATATGTGGCACACTAGAAAAACAAAAACACCAAAACACTGATAGATATGGAAGTACCCACTGCAAATGTTGGAATAAAACGTTCATTATTCATCTATTCTAAGATTATCTGACCATATACTTAATAATAGTTAAGGATGCTCACTGCTAAAAAACACAACCACTTGAAAATCCTAGTTGACAAATGGTTTTATATTTGACTCTTAAATTTGATTTGCCAACCCTCAGCACTCCATGTACTCCATGTTCGTGTAGTGTTTCCTGTCTTATAAATGACCTTCTCATTGGTCTTTGCAGCTTAGTGGGGCAAGTTACAAGAAGATAGAAGTACCATATACTGGATATTTTTGTGATCAGAAAGTTGGCTTGGAAGAAGAGGAAGAAAAATAAAAATGATTTACCAGGAACAAGGGAATGGATTTATTAAAGTCATGTTTGGCTACAATGAGCACTCAAATAAATCATAAAGTAAAAAACAAAAAAAATTGCATTTGTGGCCCAGATGTTGAACTTGAAATAAGGGAAAACGAAAGCTTCCCACTGTAAATGATAAAAGATATTCAAGTCTTAATGTTTACTCAAGAAGATTGGATTCTGATGAAATCCTATATTAGCAAATTAAACATTATGCCTGTTTTAGGGGAAATGGTAATAGAATGTAACAGGCTCCATCATGCTATTTCTTCAAACTGGTGAAGGTCAGCATCACCAAAGATTCATGGGTTTTCCTTACTTGTGCATGCCATTGTGGGTGGATCAGACTCCCTCCTGAAATAATCCTTTTCACAGACACAAGAGGTTGAAGCTTCCTCATGGGTGTAACTGTGAGGTGGACATTTGCTGCAGCTCTGGCTGTGAGGTGAGGCTTTGAAGAACCCAGGTCTGCACACTGTCAAAAGAAATAAGAGACTAAGCTTTTCCCTGGAACAGATGCAGTGTTTGCTTTGTGAATAATGTCATTATTTTGACTAGTATACACAGATTTCATGTAACACCATCCTTTCGTTAATTTTAAATTTTTTTCATAAGTTTCTGAATAATAAATAACAGGCTATTCATTCAGATAATCAAATACTTATTTAAAGTATTTAAATCAAACATGATTGGAATATATTTATAATGATTCATATGTTATAAGAAATATTATAAAAGATAGTCCTATGTATTTAAAACAAAGTGCTTTGAATATAACTTTCATTTATGCTATTATTAGAACAACTTATGTTGGAAAAAAACAAAATTTACACTATGCTCAGAGAACAGCATGGTACAAAATAATTGCTCAAAATTTTGTTGTGGAATTAATAAGTAAACTAGCTATGTGCTTAGTCACTCAGTCGTATCCAACTCTTTGGGACCGTTTGGATTGTAGTCCACCAGGCTCCTCTGTCCACGGGATTTTTCAGGCAAGAACATTGCAGTGCGTTGCCATTTCCTCCTCCAGGGGATCTTCCAGACCCAGGAAGTGAACACACATCTCCTGTGTTTCCTGCACTACAGGCGGATTCTTTACCCACTTAGCCATCAGGGAATGCCAAAACCTTCACAAAATTCTATTAGAATGGAGAGAATGCATGATTGAGCTTGTGTATCATTCACATTATTATTAACTTGTATTATGCTAATTTCAAGAGGATTCAGACTTCGTTTTTTTTTTTTTTTTCCCCCACATTTTACTCCATTTTAGAAATTTTATTGAGATCCTTACTGACCCAACATTCATCTATTCTGGTATCAATCATGTTTATACCACAAAAATTATAATGCTCTACAAAAGAGGAAAATGTGCCTTATTCAATTCTGCATTAACAAAACTTATCACAGTGTTTTACAACAGAAAGTATTTACATATTGTTATATAATGCACACCTGAGTGAATGACATGGCAAGAAAAATGTAACTGAACTACTCAGAATCACATGAAGAAAATCTCTGATATTTTTGTTAAGCTAGTGGTCAGGTAAGTAAATGTTAACAAGCTAAGTTTCCTTATTCTGTATTCCCTAAGCTTTTATCTCTCTTTTTCTTCTCAATGGGTAATAAAGCTAAACTACAGTATTCCGATTGTCCACTATGAACCATGTGAAGACCATAAAACTGATGGTTTGATTCTTTTTTTGGCGCTTAGTTAACTTAAAGTCAATCAACTATTTATGGGTTTTTTTTTCTATTCTGAGAATCCACTATATATAATCAAGAGAATTTATTCAAGCATCAATGAACATTTGCTAAAGCTTAAAGGTAAATTTGTATTTCCATGGAAATTCTGATAGACATAATGAACTAGGGCTAATTTTCATGTGATATAAATGATCTGGGGTTTTAGTAATCCAAGCTAAAGCTTTCTGCCATCACCATGAATAATCAGGAATTGACAAAAATGAGAAGGTATTTTTCAGTAGATCTAATTATAGCGATAGTAAAACCTAATGCTCTTATAAATTCAGAGTGAATGTGAAGGTATTTGAAAGATAAGAAGAGCTTTTTGATAGTATTAGGGACATTCTTGTAGTTAAATGATTAGGAGAAGATTTAAAATATTATTTTTCTTATAATAGGATTGCTGTAGCAACCAGTACCATTCTTAGCTAAGTTATCCAATTTTTCTTCTTTTATCCTTTTCAGTAAAACCATTCTCACTTCAAACATAATTTTCTTTCAAAGACTTGAACTGTCAATCCACACATTCTGCATATTTGGAACTCATTTATCATTCATGAAACAAAAGTCATTTCTTTTTAATGAATTCCTTTTAATTTAAAAACTTTATATGATATTATATATACCACTGCTTTTCAATCCTCCATGGGAAGTTCAGAAATAGGAAATGATATAAATGTAAGTAAAAAGTAGAAAATCGTATCCTTCTCTTCAGTAGAGAAGCTGAACAAAATACTTTCAGCAGGTGGTGAGCCAGAAATTTTGCTTACCACTGGTTTACAAAGGTGAAAAAGATAGATGTGGGCCTGCCTTTATGAGTGTTAAAGCCACTGCATGTGTAACTACAAATATGATTATGCAGGAAAGAGAAAGAGCAGGGAAGTGAATATAGACATATAATTTAGACTGGAATGCCAAAGAACACTTCCTTCAGGAAGCTGTCTCCACTGATTCGTAAAAGATTAAGAAAAGTATGCAATTTGAGGAGTATTACTGCAGTGCCTTAGAGGGTAAAAGTTTTTCGAAGGAGAGGATAACAAGTAGGGAGATGGAAAACACTAAAAAGTTGATCAGGGAGACAGTGGCAACAAAGGGGCAGAGATGATGTTAGGGAAGAGGATACCAGGTCAGAAACACATTATGGTTTCTAATATTTGGAACTTTTAATTAATGGGTAAAAACAGGTCATTACAATGTTGTAAGCAGGGTAATGTTAATAGTAAGATCAAAGTACTGTTTTTTTCTCTCTAGCATGGGCAGTGGATTGACAAGGAGCATGGATGGAGGTATTTGACCCTTTTGTTTCTGTTGCATTGGTCTGGAAACAGACAAGAGTGGTCCCAATCACTCTTATCATCACAACAGTGGTGATAAATAGGAGTAAGTAAATTCAGGAGATGAATATGAGGTAAGATCAGCAACATTTCGTGATACATTTAATAAATCAGATGTAAGAGTGAAAAATCCTAATAATGACACTAAGGTGTTTGGGTTGAACTTCACAGGCAATACTGGTGCCATTTTCTCAGGCAGAGAACATTAGATATGAAATGTGTTTGGGGAGATAGTAATTATTTTTAAAGTATTATTTAATTTGAGGTGGTAAAGAAATCCAAATGAAGTATAGAGAGGAAAACTGTAGGGTTCAATGTATTCCAAGAAAAAATATCAAAAAAAATCATTAATTATGCATTGCCTTCAAATCATGGCTCTAAATCCAAGTGGGACATGCAATGTTGCTACACAATCTTCTTGTTGTTCAATTGCTTAGTCATCTCCAAATCTTTGCAACTCCATGGACTATAGTTCTCCAGGCTTTCCTGTCCTTCAGGACATTGCCCAAACTCATGTTCATTGAGTCGATAATGTCATCCAGTCATCTCACTCTCTGTCATCCCCTTCTCCTCCTGCCTTCAATCTTGGTATTATTTCTTTAGTTAGCATCACTCCCCATGATCAGCATGAGTATTTTGGAGCTGTTTCCCTTTCTTCTAACTCCTTATAAGCTCTATTCCTTTGTGACTCTCATGGTACACCCATGTGTGCTGAGAAACTAGAAGTCATCAGAGAGGAAAATTCTTACTTTTCTACTACCAGATCTCCAAATCTATATGCACTTGGATCTTTCCTCCTACTAAAAGGGAAATGTATCTTTGCTCTTGGGAGCTTGCCTGGTGGCTCCGATGGTAAAGAATCTATCTGCAATGTAGGAGACTTGGGTTCTATCCTTGGGTCGGGAAAATCCCCTGGAGAAGGGAATGGCTACCCACTCCAATAGTCTTGCCTGGAGAATCCAGTGGACAGAGGAGCCTGGCAGGCTACAGTCCATGGGGTTGCAAAGAGTTGGGCATGACTGTGCAACTAACACATGTCTTTGCTATTAGCAAATAAAAATATCCTTATTTGAATCAGAGCCCCATTTGTACTCTCTCTTAGAGTCATCTTCCAAGTGTCTACTATCCCTTTTACAAAATCAGGGGTACTCTCAATTGTTCTCTCTCTCAATCTCTCTCTCTTTCTCTTGGTCTCTTCCTTTCTCCTCCCTCCCTCCCTTTTTCATTAACAGGAGCCTGATACAATTTCCAGAACTCTTCAATGGAAACAAAGTGAAGCAAAAACAAAACACATGGCAACAACACAATCAATCTTGCTTCACTTCATTTCTCCCCATAGCAATTAAATACCAAACAGTTTGGTTTCCACATGGAACATAACTTCTTAAATCATTTTTCCACACATGCATCTCCAGTTCCTCATTCTAAGTCACATGTTGACACTCCACTACACTGCCACTTCCTTTGTTAAGAATGTAGCCCTCTGGATGCTATACTTCTCCACAGCATTTGACCATATCCTCTTTTTGGAAGCTCCTATTAATTTTACTACAAAATGCTAGTACAGCCTACAAGTTTCCAGACAATATTTAAGAAACACACTCACTATCTCCATTCATATTAACTGACTTGCAATTTCCAGAACTTGAGAAACTTCTTTATCTGCCTTTGAATACTAAAGGAAAAGCATTCCAGGTCAAAAGACAAGAAGTGTAAATTGAGAGAACAGGTGTGGTACAAAAAGCTTGTACTCCTTGATGAGAGACTTGTATTTAAGCTGAACACATCTGGAAGACTCTGTGTGTATTTATTTTTTGAGGGTGCTCTTTCTGCCAAGCACTGTGGCATGGAATATCTGTGTGGTGGTGAGAAAAAAAAAACTTCTATTCTATATTCTGAAGCAACGACATAATTAGGAGACAGAAAATAAATAATAGTCCAAAAAAGTAAAATTTACTTTTTACATTTTAATCTGGACAATATTCAACAAAAATTATTTAGATAAGAAGTAAAATTTTTCTAAATTCCAACCTGATATAATTCATTCAAAACAAAGGAAGCTTCTGGGGCAATGCTGTTTCATAGAACTCTTTTTTTTAATTAATTAATTTTTTTATTAGTTTTGCCATACAATGACATGTTATCGCCATGGGTTTACATATGCTCCCCCTCCAGAACCCCCCTCCCTCTTCCCTCCCTCCTCCCTCCCCCCGGGAAATCTCGATGCACCAGCCCCGAGCATCAATCCTGGGCTGGCGATTGATTTCACATATGATAATTAACATGTTTCAATGCCATTCTCCCATATCATCCCACCCTTGCCCTCATCCACAGAGTCCATGAGTCTGTTCTATACATCTGCGTTCCTTTTGCTGTCTCGCATGCTGGGTTCTCGTTACTGTCTTTCTAAATTCCATATATATGCGTTAGTATACTGTATTGTTGTTTTTCCTTCTGGCTTACTTCACTCTGGATAATGGGCTCCAGTTCCGTCCACCTCAGTAGAACTGATTCAAATGAATTTTTTTTTAATGCTGAGTAATATTCCATTGTGTATATGTACCACAGCTTTCTTATCCATTCATCAGTTGATGGGCATCTAGGTTGCTTCCATGTCCTGGCTATTGTAAACAATGCGGCGATGAACATTGGGGTACACGTGGCTCTTTCAATTCTGGTTTCCTAGGTGTGTATGCCCAGCAGTGGGATTGCTGGGTAATATGCCAGGTCTATTTGCAGTTTTTTAAGGAACCTCCACACTGTTTTCCATAGTGGCTGTATTAGTTTGCATTCCCACCAACAGTGTAAGAGGGTTCCCTTTTCTCCACATCCTCTCCAGCATTTATTACTTGTAGATTTTTGGATGGCAGCCATTCTGACTGGTGTAAAGTGGTACCTCATTGTGGTTTTGATTTGCATTTCTCTGATAATGAGTGATGTTGAGCATCTTTTCATGTGTTTGTTAGCCATTTTTATGTCTTCTTTGGAGAAATGTCTGTTAAGTTCTTTGGCCCACTTTTTGATTGGGTCGTTTATTTTTCTAGAATGGAGCTGCAAGAGTTGCTTGTATATTTTTGAGATTAATTGTTTGTCCGTTGCTTCATTGGCTATTATTTTCTCCCATTCTGAAGGCTGCCTTTTCACCTTGCTTATAGTTTCCTTTGTTGTGCAGAAGCTTTTAATTTTAATTAGGTCCCATTTGTTTATTCATGCTTTTATTTCCAATATTCTGGGAAGTGGGTCATGTAGGATCCCGCTTTGGTTTATGTCAGAGAGTGTTTTGCCTATGTTATCCTCTAGGAGTTTAAAAACCCTCCAAAAGCAGGAATAGAAGGAACATTCCTCAACATAATAAAAGCTATGTATGACAAACCACAGCAAACATTATCCTCAATGGTGAAAAACTGAAAGCATTCCCCCTGAAGTCAGGAACAAGACAAGGGTGCCCACTCTCACCACTACTTTTCAACATAGTTTTGGAAGTCTTGGCCACAGCAATCAGAGCAGATAAAGAAATCAAAGGAATCCAGATTGGAAAAGAAGAAGTAAAACTCTCTCTGTTTGCAGATGACATGATCCTCTATACTGAAAACCCTAAAGACTCTACTAGAAAATTACTAGAGCCAATCAGTGAATATAGCAAAATTTCAGGATACAAAATCAACACACAGAAATCCCTGGCATTCCTATACACTAACAATGAGAAAACAGAAAGAGAAATTAAGGAAACAATTCCATTCACCATAGAAACAAAAAGAATAAAATACTTAGGAGTATTTCTACCTAAAAAAACAAAAGACTTGTATATAGAAAACTATAGAACACTGATGAAAGAAATCAAAGAGGACACAAACAGATGGAGAAATGTGCCGTGTTCGTGGATTGGAAGAATCAATATAGTGAAAATGAGTATACTACCCAAAGCAATCTATAGATTCAATGCAATTCCTCTCAAGCTACCAGAGGTCTGTTTCAGAGAATTAGAACAAATAATTTCACAATTTGTATGGAAATACAAAAAACCTCATATAGCCAAAGCAATCTTGAGAAAGAAGAATGGAACTGGCGGAATCAACCTACCTGACTTTAGGCTATACTACAAATCCACAGTCATTAAGACAGTGTGGTACTGGCACAAAGACAGAAATATAGATCAGTGGAACAGAATAGAAAGCCCAGAGATAAATCCACGCATCTATGGACACCTGATCTTTGACAAAGGAGGCAAGAATATACAATGGAGAAAAGACAACCTCTTTAAAAAGTGGTGCTGGGAAAACTGGACAGCCACTTGTAAAAGAATGAAACTAGAACACTTTCTAACACCATACACAAAGATAAACTCAAAATGGTTCAAAGATCTAAGCATAAAACCAGAAATCATAGAACTCTTGTACATTACCTAAATATTTGAAAATCCTATGAAGTATATTCAAGTTGAACAAGAAACAAGACCAAAGAAACACACCCCATGTTAACATTTTCATGAGGCTATCTTAGCAGTCCTCTGGAGGAATGGAAACTAGTCTTAAAGTTCCTATTCTGTCCATGCTTCAGTTCTTATTTTAAGTTCTATGTTTCCTAAGATGCTTCTGCTAAATCCATGATTACATGTTTTCTTACACATCCTTTATACCTTTGAACCATTAGCTTAGTGTTTCCTTTAAGAAAGATAAAAACTATTTTGACAAAATTTTATGTGTAGATTTTCTCATCTGCTCCTAACTTTTATAAACATTCAGGAGACTGAAAACTGTTCATTTGGTTTTCATCACATGAAGCATAGTTCTTTGTACTGAGTACATATTCATCAGTATTTACGGGTATAAATTGTATGTTTCTTTCTCAGGGTCTAAATGGTACAGCAGGAACTTAAAAAAAGCTTGTTAATGACAATTGTCTAAATATTAAGTTCTAGCAAGTAAAAAAATATGTATATAGTATTGCTACTAAACTCACTACTTTAGAAGTTTTGCACAAACTACCAACACTAACTCTCATAGATATCAGTTTAAAAACAAGGATGTTATAGATATCAATTAAAATACAGTTTTCAGATTTAAACATAAGATGCAAGTCATCAATATTCAAATGAATGTGTGGGTGTGTGTGGCGCGCACGCTAAGTCATGTCTGACTCTTTGCAACACCATGGACTGTAACCCACCAAGCTCCTCTGTCCATGGGATATTCCAGGCAAGAATACTGAAGTGGGTTGTCATTTCCTACTCCAATTCAAATGAATAAAATCTGTCAATTCTTAAAAGTGTGAAAAGGTGCTGCCTAGCCTGATTAGGAATTCTTTCAATCCTCAAAATTACCAAAACTGGATAGTTGATAAGCTAGGATTTTTTCAATTATTTATTCTCAATTAAATTACTTTTAATGTTTCCAAAATATTTCAGTCTTAAAGGTTCATCACTATTGGGATTCTTAAGTAAATCATTTTGCAGTTCAAAGTCAATACTCAATAAGCATGGGAACCAAGAAAAATAATAAAAATTAATGTAAAAAATATTGTATTAGTAACTTATTATAATTCTCTCCATTAGAATTAAAATAGATTACTTAAATATATATAAAAGGCAATGGGAATAAAAATGCACAAACTGCTGTCTGTAGAGTTCAAGATACAAGTAAAATTCAAAACATATTGGATTTATCCCATTATACTTTATTAAGAAAGACAGAAAATCACTATGAACAAGGTTTTTACTACAGTTCTTTGATATGTAAATTGTCAGAGGATGTAAGCTATGTCAAATTTGCTATTTAAATAGATTTTTCAAAATAAAGTGTCCGCAGGATAGTTCAGGCAAAATTTAAAAGATGTGTTAAGAAAAACAGCATAAAACAACATGCTAGAAGAAAATTACAACTCAAAATATTTTAAATAACATTTACACCAAAATTTAACAATAATAGCAGATTTATTCTTACATTTGAAATTTACATTCAGTGTAAAAAATAGGTATTGTGTTAAAACACTAATACATTAAAATAAGATTTTAAACTATGTAACAGTTCTTGAATGCTTACAAAGAGAAACATTAGAAGGATCTTAATTTGGAATTAAGTTTCTAAATAACTCTAAATGATTGAAAGCAATAGAGCTAATCAGAACACTGAAAAAATAACAGAGAAAAATCAAA
The DNA here is from genome assembly GCA_007570785.1 of Antilocapra americana. Lineage (NCBI taxonomy): Eukaryota > Metazoa > Chordata > Mammalia > Artiodactyla > Antilocapridae > Antilocapra > Antilocapra americana. The sequence goes on along the minus strand of ML661915.1, from coordinate 2,672,301 downwards.
ATACTGTTGCTAAATACTTTAAATTTCTCTCTATATAGTACATAAATATGTATGTATGTATATAATTTACCTACCAAATATAGATAGAAGCTCAAAGAAATATCAATATTCATAAATAAAGAATAAAATTAATTGCTATATATCCTTTACAATTCACTCAGTCAATACATGTAATAAACCAAGCCTATGTGTCACAAATGGTACTGGACATATAAATATAAGTAAAACCTAATCATTGCCATTATGCCATTATATAACTCAGTAGTGTGGCTATTGCTTACATGTTGACTGGCACATATTTGTGTGTTAAATCATTCAGTCATATCCAACTCTTTGCGATCCTATGGACTGTAGCCCTTCAGGCTTCTCTGTTATTGGGATTCTCCAGGCAAGAATACTGGAGTGGGTTGCTATGTGTTCCCCAGGGGATCTTTCTGACCTCGGGGATAGAACCTGCATCACTTAAGTTTCCTGCATTGGCAGGTGGGTTCTTTACTGCTAGCATAACCTAGTACACATTTTTAAAAGACATTCAAAATGACAATTTAAAAATAGCATCCTCTGTGTGTTGTTGTTCAGTTGCCAAGTCATCTCTGACTCTGCAACTCCATGGACTGCAGCATACCAGGCCTCCCTGTCTCTTAACCTCTCTCAAGTTCATGTCCATTGAATCAGTGAAGCCATCTAACCATCTTGTCATCTATAGCCCCCTTCACTTATTGCATTCATTATTTCCCAACATTAGGATCTTTTCCAGTGAGTTGGCACTTCACATCAAGTGGCCAAAGTACTGGAGTTCCAGCTTCAGCATCAGTTTTTCCAATGAATATTCAGGGCTGATATCCTTTAGGTTTGATTGGTTTGATTTCCTTGCAGTCCAAGGAATTCTCAAGAGTCTTCTCCAGCACCACAGTTCAAAAGCATCAATTCTTCAACACTCAACCTTCTTTACGGTCCAGCTCTCACATCCGTACATGATTACTGGAAAGACCATAGCCTTGACTGTACTGACATTTCCAGGTAAAGTGATGTCTATGTGTTTTAATATGCTATCTAGGTTTTTCATAGCTTTCCTGCCAAGAAGCAATCGTCTTCTAATTTCATGGCTGCAGTCACTGTCCTCAGTGATTTTCAAGCCCTAGAAGAGAAAATCTGTCACTGCTTCTACCTTTTCCCCTTCTATTTTGCATGAAGTGATGGGATCAGATACCATGATCTTAGTTTTTTTTAATACTAAGTTAAGGCAGCTTTTTCACTCTCCTCTTTCACTGTCAACAAGAGGCTCTTTAGTTCCTCTTTACTTTCTGCCATTAAAGGGATATCATGTACATATCTGAGGTTGTTGATATTTCTCCCAGTAGTTAGGTACTCTTGCAGTTTGGCATCTTGCATGATGAGCTCAGCATATAAGTTAAATAAACAGGGTGGCGATAAACAGCTTGTCATACTCCTTTCTCAATTTTGAACCAGTTAGTTGTTTCATATAAGGTTCTAACTGTATGTATATACACATACAGTATGTATATAAATCATATATATACATATAAGCAACAAGAAGCATGTTGCTTCTTGATCCACATACAGGTTTCTCAAGAGACAGGCAAGATGGTCTGCTATTCCCATCTCTTTAAGTGTTTTTCACAGTTTGTTATGATCCACACAGTCAAATGTTCTATGTAGTCAGTGAAACAACAAATGATGTTTTTCTGAAATTTCCTTGATTTTTCTATGATCCAGCAAATGCTGGCATTTTGATCTCTCGTTCCTCTGCCTTTTCTAAACCCAGCTTGAACAGCTGGAAATTCTCAGTTTCTGTACTGCTGATGTCTAGCATGAAGGATTTTGAGCATAGCCTTACTAGCATGGAAGATGAGTATGGCTGTCTAGTAGTCTGAACATTTTTTATAGCACTATGTATGTGGATACACATCCAATGAGAATGTCTGTATGTATGTGTAAACAAAAACTTGTCTCTCAGTAAGATGTATCCACACATATTATTACAAATTATAATTATATAAAATTGTATATATTTGTAAAAATATATTTTATGCTATACATTATACATAAAATATAGATATGTGACTTTAGAAATTGTTTAGGATTGTATTAATTTCAGATTTTTATGTTTCCTAATCTATTCATTTATAGAAGTACTGTATCATGTAGGGTCAGTGATCAATACTAATACTGAACTTAACTTCCTTTCATAGACTAGGGTAAGGCACCTCCTCTAGAGGTCACAAGAGAGCAGAGTATCTTCAAATTTAGTAAAAAATGTATTATGTACCAATATCACGTACTATTTTATTCCTAATTTTAGAACTTATATACTTAAAAACTAATAGCTAGCAACATTAAAATATTTAAAATTTGAAATATACTAAAGAAGTATGTATAGATAAAATCTATACACTAAACTTAGATGAAACATTTTTAATCCTCATGTAAATTATGCTGATTAAATAACAGAATCCATGGTATCTTTCAAAGCAAAGATTATAATTTTCCTTTAATTTTTGATTAACAAACTGCTATAGATAATTTTAAAATTGTATTTTAATTACAAATTCACTGGACTTTTTTGTATCTCTATCATTTCAATGGCTAAGATGTAGAGCATTTTGTTCTCCGAAATAATATGCTTCAGTAACAGTGTGGTAGGATATGTATGAGAGTTTAAATGTGCAAAATACTTGATATTTTGTTATATATTTTCCACTTCATTAAAAATTAGATGAAATTAATTTAAAATTTTAATCAGATATTAAATTTTAACCGGGGATTAAATAGAGTATTAAAGGAGTTAATACTTCTTTAAGTTGAAAAGTAGTATTTATGTTGTTAAAATGAATAGACTGCAATACAGCATTTATTTTGAAAGTATATGCAAGGTTGGCCCAGGGTCTTTACCTTGGTGGCTAAGGTAAAAATAGTGCTTTCTGTTATGAACACTTCACCTTGTACCACTGGACATTACATCTCAGTCAACTAACTCAGAAGATAATACCACCTGTGCAACAAAATTATATTTCCTTTGATATGATGAAAAAGTACAGATTAAGTATGTACTCTTTAGAAATAAAGAATAAACCATACATGTAGTAGAAATGAATTAGTGATAATTTTCTCTTTAAAAGTCAAGCAACAACACAATAACGGAAAACTTATTCCTCAGTCCTGTCAGATAACTACTCCCCCAACTGATTACAATTTGAGTTTAATGAAACATTAATAATGCAGTTTTTTAGAAACCAGAGAGATTAAATGCAGTAAGTGTTTGAAAACTATAATTTGTATTAAAACAAAAGAAATATTTAAAACTTGCCCTGATTATTTGAGAGGCCTGATTATTTGGATCTAGGTCATAGCTAGTTTATATGAACATGAATACAATGAAGGAAGTATAAAAGATACATAAGATAGACAGCTGTTCAAAATGTTTTCCAAACTATACACTGAGAATTCAATTGAACCAAACATTTTTCAAATGTTCAAGCCATATCTAAGAAATGCTGTCTTTTAAAACTGAAAGTCTATGAATTAGCAAAAGCAACTGGCTAGTGCAGTTAATCTGGCAAAAGCAGCCATCTCTTTGCCCCTGACTTTCAGTGTTCAAGTGTCCTACTGGGTCTCAAATTAAACAATTTCAGATGTCAACACTATGGGCACAACTCTTTATTCATAGAATGGAAAATAATGCATTCCCAAAATAACTTGGTAAAGACTGTCCTTTAATAATATACCTTAGTTCTAGAAACTTCAAGCAGTCAAAATCTGAAAAACATTTCATAGCATTGTATATGACACTTTTCATTTATCTATGTTTAGTGCACATATTTTTTTCTTCTTAATGTGATCAGTGCTACAGAATTTCTCAACCACTGCCACAGTTTATTTTCATGTCTTAGCTATCCAATGACCTCAATTTCAAAACCAGAATGAGTCTTGGCTTTTATTTTTACTAGCCAGAGCATGAAGAAAAAGTAAGGAAGAAAGAAAATAACTAAATGTCTGATCTCAAGATGATTACAGAGCAAGTTCTTTATTTTGTAATATGGAAATTTAGACTTTCAGATTACAATCTTAATCCAAATTAGATTATGTTTTAAAGCATATTCTTCTCCACTGTCACTTTATCATTACCATCCTGCCACCATCTCACAAAACCGTCTCTTTCATAATTATATGAGATAGAAACAATAATTACAGTAGCCATACTAATAAAACAAATTGACACATTTGGCATGCCGGCTAGTGCCAGTCAGTGAGTGGAGCTTTACACAGATCCAGATAATTTAATTAGGACAGTAATACTATGAAGTCAGTGCTATTAATAATTTCGTTTTATAGGTACAAGGTGCCTAAGTTCTTACAACCAGCCAGTAAGTAAAGAATCTGGAAGTTCAGCATGGGTGTGTCTGGTAACACAGCTAAGTTTTCTCACCATTATTCTGGTGAGAGAAGGCCTTGAGACATCATCTTTCTTGTTCCTGGATAACAGTCACTATAGACTTAATTAATCATTCTCAAGGGTTCAGAATTGTGGAGAATATTTCAAGTGTATTCCATGCAGTCTCAGGCAACCCAGACTGCTATTAGCAAGACCTTATTCACTACTTGTTTCATGATGGTGATGGTGTTAGACCTCTTCCACTTGATTCTGTCTTGAATATCTTACAGATGTCTTGACTATTGTCATTCACCTTAGACGTAGCTGTTCATCACACTATAGGCAAATCTGAAAATAGTTTCAACTTGAGCTAAACTCAAAATGTTCACATGATTAGAATTTCAAACAAGGAACTTCCAGCAATTGTAAGGTTTATCTTTTATAATACTTTAAGGGATAAACTTTTATAAGGCTAAAATTGGACTCATGATAACTTTTCCTTCCTTGAAACAACAAAAACATCTCAGTAGCTAGATAACCTTTGTCTTTGTGAGCTTCTAGAGATGTAGGATATATTAATTTTATTACAATTTTTGTAGCATGGTATTACTATTTAAGGGAAGTGCCTTCTTCCAAGGAACTACAATTTGAATAATATGAATGACTAACCTAAAAGTTACACATGAAAGAGGCTGAGGAGAGCATGTGCAGTGTGTTATGGAACCTCACATTTTGTGTTGCTTCTCTTTCTTTCCGTTTCTTAATATCATAAACATATTACACAGTGACATATATTTTAGCATAAAACGTACTAAACTGATATTGAAATGGCAGCATTTGTTATGGACTAAGTGTTTTTTGTGCCCTCAAAATTCATGTGCTAATGCCCCAACATCCAATGTGAAGGTATTAGGAGCTGGGCCCTGTGGAAGGTAACTAAGTAGATGACATCATGATGATGAGGCCGTCATGATGGAATTAGTGGCCTTATAAGAAGAGGAGGTGTAGCTGGGACAGAGTTAGTAAAAAATAAGTATATTAGGGGGTATGGTCAAATGGATGGTGGGCACAAAGGGCTTTGAAGGCTATTGTGAAAACTTTGCCTTTTACTCAGAGAAATGACACAGTACAACGTTCAGGGTGGATAAGACAGGAAGCAAGAGTTAAGAGGCTACTACTACAGTCCACCAGAAGGATGATGTTGGTTTGGTCCAAGGTGGCGGTGGAAGTGGTGTGAAACCACTGGATGCTACATATAATTGAAAGTAGAGAAAACAGCATTCTCTGACTAACTGGATGTGGGAAATAATATAAAGAAAAGAGTAAAGCATGATTTGAGGGACTGGAAAGGTGAAACTTGTTTCATCTGATATAGAGAAGTTTGCAGATGCTGCAGGTTTTCAGTAGAAAAATGGGAAATTCGGTTTGGGACATACTACATTTGAGAAGGATGAGACATTCTAGAGAAAATATCAACCATAGAGCCAGATAGATGGATCTAGAGTTTGAAAGATGAGTCTGGGATGAAGTAAAGAGTATACTAAGACCACGGGACTGAATATAATCTCTACTGGGAAGAGTGTGCATGAAGACAAGAAGACGATGATCCTCTACTCTTAGCATCCAATACACAAAATTCTGGTTGGTTTTGATTGTCTTTGGCTGGGTGCATAGGGATACAAAGATACTGCCAAGAGATTCAAAGCATAGCTTCAGCTTTATATTTACTAATTAGTATGTCATCAAAGTTCTGGGCAATTTATAAGATGTATTTTAACTTCATTTCTTCAGTTAAAACTCTCAAGAAATTTATGGTAAATAAATGGTATCATCTCCATTTTACACTTAAAAGTAAACTGTACCCCTGAAATATAACCAAGAACAAAGCTGAGATTCAGACGCCATTATGTTCATTGATTACTTTGTTCCCCAATCTACTACTAACCTTATCCTTTAAGGATTTCTGGATCTTTATTGTTGAAAAGCTTCTGTAAGTCTCCTTTCCTAGGAGAAACTCAGCTTCACTTTCCCTCCACACTGCTCCTTTTGGTTTCTGAAGGAAAACCCATACTTGCTTGAACAAAGTGTCACCTAGTTTTGTACCATCCAATTTTTTTTTTTTAATTCAAAGACAGTCAAAATTAAGCAATACATTGTCAAGGGGAGCATTTTCACTTTTTCCTCTATAAAACATAAATTATTTCCAGCTCACGATGGCATTTTTATCAAAATTGATGCTAAAAAACAACAGGGAAAAATTTTAAATCATCTTTTCAAAAGTACTAATTATATCATGATACCTAAAGTTTCTTTCTTTTTTTTTTTTGTATATTTAAGGTTTTATTAAAATGCTGATTTTGGGAGGCCTTTTTTTTAATTAAATTTTCTTTACTTTATTGTGTTGGTTTTGCCATACAATGACATGAAACTGCCATGGGTTTACATATGCTCCCCCTCCAGAACGCCCCTCCCTCCTCCCTCCCGATTCCCTCCCCCTGGGACATCTCGGTGCACCAGCCCCGAGCATCAACCCTGGGCTGGTGATTAATTTCACATATGATAATTAACGTTTCAATGCCATTCTCCCATATCATCCCACCCTTGCCCTCATCCACAGAGTCCACGAGTCTGTTCTATACATCTGCGTTCCTTTTGTTGTCTCGCATGCTGGGTTCTCATTACCATCTTTCTAAATTCCATATATATGCGTTAGTATACTGTATTTTTGGTTTTCCTTCTGGCTTACTTCACTCTGGATAATGGGCCCCAGTTCCGTCCACCTGAGTAGAACTGCTTCAAATGAATTTTTTTTTTTAATGCTGAGTAATAGTCCATTGTGTATATGTACCACAGTTTTCTTATCCATTCGTCAGTTGATTGACATCTAGGTTGCTTCCATGTCCTGGCTATTGTACACAATGTGGCGATGAACACTGGGGTACACGCAGCTTTCAATTCCGGTTTCCTAGGTGTGTATACCCAGCAGTGGGATTGCTGGGTCATATGGCAGGTCTATTTGCAGTTTCTTAAGGAATCTCCACACTGTTTTCCATAGTGGCTGTACTAGTTTGCATTCCCACCAACAGTGTAAGAGGGTTCCCTTTTCTCCGCATCCTCTCCAGCATAAAGTTTCTTAATTCAATTCACTTCAGTCACTCAATTGTGTCTGACTCTTTGCGACCCCACAAATTGCAGCAAGCCAGGCTTCCCAGCACTCGTGGAGCTTACTCAAATCCATGTTCATTGAGTTGGTAATGCCATCCAACCATCTCATCCTCTGTCATCCCCTTCCCCTCCTGCTTTCATTCTTTCCCACCATCAGGGTCTTTTCAAATGAGTCAGTTCTTCACATCAGGTAGCCAAAATATTGGATTTTCAGCTTCAGCATCAATCCTTCCAATGAATATTCAGGACTGATTTCCTTTAGGATGGACTGGTTGGATCTCGTTGCAGTTCAAGGGACTCTCAAGAGTCTTCTCTAATACCACATTTCCAAAGCATCAATTCTTCGGTGCTCAGCTTTATTTATCGAATCCAACTCTCACATCTATTCATGACTACTGGAAAAGCCATAGCTTTGACTGGACAGACCTTTGTCAGCAAGGTAATGTCTCTGCTTTTTAATATGCTGTCTGGGTTTGTCAAAACTTTTCATCCAAGAAGCAAGTGTCTTTTAATTTCACGGCTGCATTCAACATCTGCAGTGATTTGGGATCCCAAGCAAATAAATTCTGTCACTGTTTCCATTGTTTCCCCACCTATTTACCATGAAGTGATGAAACTGGATGCCATGATCTGAGTTTTTTGAATGCTGAATTTTAAGCCAACATTTTCACTTTGCTCTTTCACTTTCATCAAGAGGCCCTTTAGTTCTTCTTTGCTTTCTGCCCTAAGGGTGGTGTCATCTGTGTAGCTGAGGTTATTGATATTTCTCCCAACAATCTTGATTCCAGCTTGTGCTTCATCAACCCAGCATTTCACATGATGCACTCTGCATATAAGTTAAATAAGCAGGGTGAAATATACAGCCTTGACATACTCCTTTCCTGATTTGGAACTAGTCTGTAACTGTTGCTTCTTCACCTGCATACAGATTTCTCAGGAGGCTGGTAAGATGGTCTGGTATTCCTATCTCTTGAAGAAATTTCCACAGTGTGTTGTGATTCACACAATCAAAGGTTTTGGCATAGTCAATAAAGCAGAAGTAGGTGTATTTCTAGAATTCTCTTGTTTTTTCGATGGCCCAACAGATGTTGGCAATTTGATCTCTGGTTCCCCTGCCTTTTCTAAATCAAGCTTGTACATCTGGAAGTTCACAGTTCATGTACTGTTGATGGCTGGCTTGGAGAATTTTGAGCATTACTTTGCTAGCATGGGAGATGAGTGCAATTGCATGGTAGTTTGAACTTCTTTGGCATTGCCTTTCTCTAGCATAGGAATGAAAACTGACCTTTTCCAGTCCTGTGGCCACTGCCGAGTTTTCCAAATTTGCTGGCATATTGAGTGCAGCACTTTCACAGCATCATCTTTCAGGATGTGAAATAGTTCGACTGGAATCCCATTACCTCCACTAGTTTTGTTCATAGTGATGCTTCCTAAGGCCCACTTGACTTCACATTCCAGGATGTCTGGATCTAGGTGAGTGATCACACCATCGTAGTTATCTGGGTCATGAAGATATTTTTTGTATAGTTCTTCTGTGTATTCTTGCCACCTCTTAATATCTTCTGCTTCCATCAGGCCCCTACCGTGTCTGTCCTTTATTGTGCCTATCTTTGCATGAAATATTTGCTTAGTATTTCTGATTTTCTGGAAGAGATATCTAGCCTTTCCCATTTTATTATTTTCCTCTGTTTCTTTGCATTGATCACTGAGGAAGGCTTTCTTATCTCTCCTTGCTATTCTTTGGAACTCTGCATTCAAATGGATGTATCTTTCCATTTCTCCTTTGCCTTTAGTTTCTCTTTTTTTCACCGCTATTTGTAAGACCTCCTCAGACAACCCTTTTGCCTTTTGCATTTCTTTTTTTGGGGGGGATGGTCTTGATCACTGCCTCCTGTATGTTGTTACAACCTCCATCCATAGTTCTTCACACACTCTGCCTACCAGATCTAATCCCTTAAATCTATTTCTCACTTTTACTGTGTAATAGTAAGAGATTTGATTTAATTCAGTCATATCTGAATGGTCTAGTGGTTTTCCCTACTTTCTTTTGTTTAAGTCTGAATTTTGCAATAGGCAGTCATGATCTGAGCTGCAGTCAGCTCCCAGTCTTGTTTTTGCTGACTGTATAGAGCGTCTCCATCTTTGGCTGTCAAGAATATAATTAATCTGATTTTGTTATTAACCATCAGATGATGTCTATGTGTGGAGTCTTCTCTTATGTTGTCTTATGTTTTTTCTTACTACAAATATACTAAATGTACTAAAAATGTACTAAAGCTTCTTTCTAAAAATGTACTAAAGTCACCATTAACACTAGTTACTATAAATACATAACAGTTTACATATCAGTAAGTATGGCATTGCCAGTAATAGGTAAACCATACAGAGAAATAAATGTTAAGAAAATAAGTATAAGAAATGAATGTCTTGAACTACGTTAATTTAATAAACTTTTAGAAAACATTTTAAATATGAAGACTGTAGTGTTTTATACAGATCTTACAATTAATCACTTAAAAATCAACATATCATAAGTACGAAAAATAAATGAATACCTTTTTTCAAAATCTATCCTGCATGAAAAACTTAAAAATCACTCTGCTGGTGAAACCTGGTGGGAATAAATCCTGACTTTTCAAAAGCCAGATGTGCAATGGTTTACTAGAACTGAGTCTTCAGTCCTGCCATCAAGCTTTCCATGCAAATTTGGCACTGAGCCTGTACAGAAAGAGGGATTCTCAAATTATGATGTGGTTTAAACAATTACAGTAATTTGTGGTTAAGAAACATGACATTTGGGAGGACTTATTTTGATGATTTATGTCATGTGTGTTTGCTCTACTCGGTTCTGGTCTGAAGTAATAAGAAATTAAAACTGTTATATTCTTAAGGACAAACTAAAGATTCTTGATAAATTTTCATTTATTTAAGCACACAAATAGTAGGTAAGTCTCTGTTTTTTATAAACGCTTCCCCATTCGTATTAGGTATATAAACTAGAGTTCAAATGGAATCACTCCTAGTTATGACAAATCATATATTTTGGATGACTACTTCACATGAAGATTGCTGAGCACTTTTGAATATGTCACATATTTTGTGTTTGCTTTAAGGTATTTAAAACTATGCCTAGAAACAGGGCATTGACTGCATCAACTGTTACATCATTCAAAAATTTTGGAAAGGTATCTCAATAATTAATTTTTGTCTAGTCTTTTATATCATTTCAATATGTATTATGTGTTTGTCATGAGAATAAAAAATTCCAGTGAGAAACCACTTTTTATTCTTATCCATATAATAAAGTTAAAATGATACATAGTGACTGTGTGAGTGTGTGTGTGTGTGTGTGTGTGTGTGTGTGTGTGTGTGTGTGTGTGCTCAGTTGCTTTGAGTGTGTGTGTGTGCTGAGTTTCTTAGTCATGTCCCATTCTTTGCGGCCCCATAGACTGTAGCCTGCCAGGCTCCTCTGTTCATAGAATTTACCAGGCAAGAATACTGGAGTGGGTTGCCTTGCCTTCTTCCAGGGGATCTTCCTGACTCGGAGATCAAACCTATGTCTCTTATATCTCCTACACAGGTTGGCAGGTTCTTTAGCACTAGTGCCATCTGTGAAGCCCCTATTGAGTGCCTACTACATGCTAAGCCTTGTCTTATATATTACCACACTTTACCTATCATTTTATCTCTTACCTCATGAATTGTCTTTTCTCTGTAACTATGTACATCCTTCCTTTTATAGATCCCATCTCCCTCACTTCTGGAACATCTGAAAACCTACTACTGTGATTCTTAGTCTACCTTAAATTATCAGCAAAATCTCATGCATCCTCAATCTCTTTCATAGTTCCTTTAGCTTTTAGCTCTAGCAAAGTACACAATTGCCCCTGAAGACAGTAACTGTCCAGGGGTAACAGTTATTTCACATGCCCTCCTACCACTGTGTTTCTAAATGTGGCATGTCCCCATTGCTCTATACTGGGCTTTCCAGATCATTCCTCCTCTAGTAAATTTAATTTTTTCACAGTAACTCTCACAAGATCTCCCATGATACCTTTAAAAATTTATTTTTGGTGAGAACATTTAAGTTTTACTCTCTTAGAAAACTTCAATCACACAATTGAGGGTTATATACTATAGTTATCATGTTATCTTTGAGAGTAAAAGCAAAAGGTGAAACCTGAAATGTGTAAGTTTTTGTTTCATACCCTAGAACCTACTATATTTTCTTCCAACATTTACATTTGCTTTATTTTTTTTAAATCTAAGTTTCTAACCAAATTAAAGAAAGCTGAGCTTGTGAAGTAAGTCTCACAGAAAGGGCAAACCTAAACTGTTCTGGTCCTAATCAGTTGAGTCACTGTTGCATAGGTTTGCCCAAACGGGAAGCAAAGATAAACATTTCTCTTCCTCTTCTATGTGTATCCAGCTACCATTCCACCCTGACGAATCCATTTCCCATTCCCTGCCTCAGACATGTTATAAAGTACTTGTAGCCTGCAGCAAGTTCAGCAGCAGCTCTTAGCCCACTGTCTCTAATTCTTAGATTTAGAGCTACCAGAGCTTATTGTGAAGCTCTGATTCTGAAAATCATTATGTAACTTAATTGTTCCCTTCATTTTAAATTTCATCTGAAAATTCTTTTTATTTAACAAATAGCTATAACTTTCACAACACTCATCTTATTCAAACCAACAGAAAAAGGTCTAAGACCTCAGTAACTGATTTATATTTGCTAGGGATATTGAAAAATCTGAACTCTGTCCCAGCACTGCCTCTAATGTCTTCTGTATCTTCTAAACAGGGTCTGGTTCTCTTTTGTCCCAATTCTTGAAGAATATTGCAGGATAAGATTGTTTTGCTCCTCCACCCCGTCTGCTGGGCTTTTCTGAGTAATTGATAATTGTAGTTGAACTATGTAAACAGACATATTTTCAATAATTGCTCTTGACTTTAGTCAAGACCAACACCCACTTTACTTACCTCATCATTTTCATCTATCTTTCATACTGGTAAGCAAAAGACTTCTCTGTATTCAAATATAATTAAAAGAGCAACACTGACCCTTCTCCAAATCATCTCTGCCATCAAAATTAATTTTCCAGAATATGGAGACTTTAATAACATATGATCTGAGCTCTGTGGTTCGTAGAGAACAGACTTAAAGTATCATCCAGCTCATCCAATATTTACATTACAGAAACCTCTGTGCTTCCTTAACGTAAATGTAAGACTTTGAGCTAGTGTAAGGGAACCAGCAGAGGCCCTGCTTATTTCATGATTGACATCTGGCTGTTCATATCACACCACTGTCCTCTATCAACAACACTTTCCTTACACTGTGCAATCGGTCCTTCTTTAAATCTTCATTTCAATTTTCTATTCTCATAATTCACTGCAATTGAAATGGTTCAATATAAATTATAAAACAGTATGAATAAGGTGGTCTCACATATCCCACATTCTATTTTAAATCACTTACTATAAGTGATACCCTGGGAATTGAGAGTATATTAAGGGAGTCTAAAAAAAGCATGATTAAGAGGAAGAGGCAAAGGATATAAAAGAAAAACATTATCAGGTGACTGCTAATTTAGGATCAGTTAGTGGATTTAATTTTTTTTCCTACTCTGTCTTCTCTATTCTTAATATTTAATCAAAGAGTATCAGTAGTTACACTAACACAAAATATATACTTGAAACATATAATTAATACAATACATGACATACTATGCAGAATAATATTTACTATAACATGATGGTGGTTCAGACGGTCAAGAATTCGCCTGCAATGTGGGAGACCTGGGTTTGATCCCTAGGTTGGGAAGATCCCCTGGAGGAGGACATGGCAACCCACTCCAGTATTTTTGCCTGGAGAATTCCCATGAACAGAGGAGACTGTCGGGCTAAAATATGTGGGGTCACAAAGAGTCGGACATGACTGAGTGACTAACAACAAACAAAACAACAAACAAACAACATAATATAGCAGAAATCATATTATGTAGTATGTATTATATATAGGAGCCCAAAAAAGTAATAAAAAGCATAAAATAACTACTGAATATTTTTTCTCTGTCCCCTGGTTCTTCATGTAAAATAAATTGAAATCATACATTGTCACAGTGACCTGGAGCTTGAGCTTTAAAGGAACAAAGTATGAAAACAGAGATGAGGAATACATTTTCACTTGGCCTGATATTTCATTTCCCTTTGCTCTTGTAAGGGAGAAGACCGGCTAATTTTCCTACAGTTCTTTGTGGATCTTTATAAACAGCATGTGGCAGGATGTCCACCTAGCTGGGGTAAAAATGTGTTTAACAGAAACAAAGTTGTTTTGCTATATGATGAAAACTATACTTTATAACCAAATGTGCAAAGAGAAAAATAGTTTTAAGTTGAGCTTAAAAATCTAATGCTGTACAATATTTTCCTTTATGAAATAGTTTGGATATCAAAGACTGGAAGCTATTAATGTGGAACTCAGACTTTACAGAGGTAAAAAAAAGATATTCCAAATAACTTTGATGAATTTTCAGATTCCTCTTGATTTTTTTAGTTGCTTCGACCTCCTCCTGAGAAAAAGAAAGCTACTGAGTGAGAGGGTTAATACACAGGATACCTAGAGGCAAGTTTTCAAGTTCAAAGGTGTCTTTATTCTAACCTAGAACAAAGAAGGGAAGAAATGGTGGATGTTTTGCTTCTGTATCATAATAGTTGAAGGTGATTAAGCCAGTACCACAAAAATATTAGAAAACTTCAAAGTAAATATTGAACTATGAAATGCTTAGAAATAATTCAAAATGATTGACTGGAAAACAACCTAGTCTCCCCTTCTAAGTACAACTATAAATACATAAAATATTTTACTGCAGTCTACATTGCTTTCACTGTATTTTTTCTTTCATTATATTTTTGTTGGGTAAGTGCTATGCTGCAACCACTAACGATGAAGAGCTGAATTAGAACATTCAGCTGAATATGAAGACCTACAAGATCTTCTAAAACTTACACCCCCCCCAAAAAAAATAGTCCTTTTCATCATAGGGGACTGGATTGCAAAAGTAGGAAGTCAAGAGATCCTGGAAGAACATGCAAGCTTGGCCTTGGAGTACAATGTAAAGCAGGGCAAAGGTTAATAGAATCATGCCAAGAGAACACACTGGTGATAGCAAACATACTCTTCCAATGACACAAGAGACAACTCTATATGTGGACATCACTAGATGGTCAATACTGAAATAAGACTGATTATATTATTTGCAGCACAACAAACTTTGGAAAATTCTTTTTTTTTTTTTTATTGTTTTTGCCATACATTGTCATGATATCACCATGGGTTTACATATGCTTCCCCTCCGGAACTCCCCTCCCTCCTCCCTCCCCCCCAGGAAATCTCACTGCATCAGCCCCGAGCATCAATCCTGGGCTGGCGATTGATTAGACACATGACAATTAACATGCTTCAATGCCCTTCTCCCATATCATCCCACCCTTACCCTCATCCACAAAGTCCACGAGTCTATTCTATACATCTGCGTTCCTTTTGCTGTCTCGCATGTTGGGTTCTCGTTACCGTCTTTCTAAATTCCATATATATGCGTTAATATACTGTATTGTTGTTTTTGCTTCTGGCTTACTTCACTCTGGATAATGGGCTCCAGTTTCGTCCATCTGAGTAGAATTGCTTCAAATGAATTTTTTTTTTAATGCTGAGTAATATTCCATTGTGTATATGTACCACAGCTTTCTTATCCATTCGTCAGTTGATGGGCATCTAGGTTGCTTCCATGTCCTGGCTATTGTAAACAATGCAGCGATGAACACTGGGGTACACGTGGCTCTTTCAATTCTGGTTTCCTCGGTGTATATGCCCAGAGAGGAATACCAGACCACTTTACCTGGATCCTGAGAAATCTGTATGCAGGTCAAGAAACTGTTTGTTCTAACAACAAACAGTTAGAACCCAACATAGAACAGCAGACTCGTTCAAAATTGGGAAAGGAGTACATCAAGGTTGTATACTATCATCCTGCTCATTAAACTTATATGCAGAGCACATCATGCAAAATGCTGGGCTGGATGAAGCACAAGCTAGAATAAAGAGTGCTTGGCGAAAAATCAATAACCTCAGATATGCAGATGACACCACCCTTATGGTAGAAAGTGAAGAAGAACTAACGAGCTTCTTGATGAAGGTGAAAGAGGAGAGTAAAAAAGTTGGCTTAAAACTCAACATTCAAGAAACTAAGATCATGGTATCTGGTCCCATCACTTCATGGAAAATAGGTGGGGAAACAATGGAAACAGTGACAGATTTTATTTTGGGGGGCTCCAAAATCAATGCAGATGGATATTGCAGCCATGAAATTAAAAGAAACTTGCTCCTTGGAAGAAAGCTTTGACAAACCTAGAGAGCATATTAAAAAGCAGAGACATAATATTGCTAACAAAGATCTGTATAGTCAAAGCTATGTTTCCATTAGTCACGTATGGATGTGAGAGTTGGACCATAAGGAAGGTTAAGTGTTGAAGAACTGATGCATGTGAACTGTGGTGTTGGAGAAGACTCTTGAGAGTCCCTTGGACTACAAGGAGATACAAGAAGTCCATCCTCAAGGAAACCAGTCCTGAATATTCCCTGGAAGGACTGATGCTGAAGCTGAAGCACCAACATTTTGGTCACTTGATACATACAGCTAGTTCATTTGTAAAAACCCTGGTGCTGGGAAAGATTGAAGGCAGGAGATGAAGGAGACTATGGTTGGATGACATCACCAACTCATTAACATGAGTTTGAGCAAACTCTGGGAGACAGTGAAGGACAGAGACACTTGACTTGCTGCAGTCCATGGGATCTCAATGAGTCGGACATGACTGAACAACTAAACAACAACAGCAGTACTTAAGGAAGTCTATCAAACAACTGGAGTGCTATTGTCAAAGAAAATTTAGAGAAGTGAAACTCAAATAGGTATGAATAAAATTTTTAGAAAGATAAAATGTTTTGAAGTGACTCTGTCCAAAAAGAAAGGAGTTAGAGACAAAGTATAGAGAGCAAAATAGATATTGTGCTGTGCTCTGTTGTCTTACCAAAAGAAGACTAGGTGGACAAAGATGTAATTGTTTCAAATGCTAAACCATTATATACTTTGGGCTTCCCCTATGGCTCAATGGTAAACAATCCACCGCAATGCAGGAGATGGAGGAGACATGAGTTCAATTGCTGGGTTGGAAAGATTCCCTGGAGGAGGAAATGGCAACCCACACCACTATTCTTGCCCGGAAAATTTCAAGGACAGAGGAGCCTGACAGGCTACAGTACATGGTATCACAAAAAGTCAGACATATTGTGCATGGGCACATGCACACACACACACACACACACACACACACACACACACACACACACACACACATCTGTTATGGTTACTTTATATTTTTATACCAGAAAGCTATTTCTATGTTACTTGCGGTATGGTATGTACATTTATATACTACTTGTCACATCATTCAGTTTTGTAATTATTTCTGTATCTTATTTTCTCTCCAAACTGTAAGTTCCTAGGAGATCAAAGCTTACATATATTATTAGCATGCCTGGTTGAATCCAATCAAGCTTTACTTGGATTATCCAAGTGGAGTATCAGAAAATGACCTGTAGATAAAGGGTTAAAGATTTGCCGACGCACATATGGCACACTCAGCATATATAGCTGAGCCACCCCTTCAATTTTCTTGGCATGAGAACCCCACAAGCAGTATGCAAAGGCAAACAGATATGACACCAGAAGATGAGCCCCTCCAAGTCAGAAGGTGTCTGATATGCTACTGGGGAAGAGCAGAGGACAACTGTTAACAGCTCCAGAAAGAATCTGTGGGGCCAAAGTGGAAACGATGCTCAGTTATAGATATGCCTGGTGGTGAAAGTAAAACCTGATGCTGTAAAGAACAATACTGCATAGGAACTTGGAACGTTAGGTCCAAGAATTAAGGTAAATTGGACATGGTCAAGCAGGAGATGGCAGGAATGAACATCGACCTCTTAGGAATCAGTGAACTATAATGAATGTGAATGGGTGAACTTAATTCAGATGACCATTATGTCTACTACTGTGGACAAGAATCCTTTAGAACAAATGGAGTAGAAATGTTAATGTGTTTAATTCTGAATAAAATCTTGGTAATATTCCATTTCAATAAAGAAGTTTTTCAAGTACTCACACAAATATTTTCCCAAGAAAAAGAACACATTGTATGGCAGTTGAAATACTGTAGACATAAGTAAATATTACAGAGCTACAAACTATTCCTACGAAGCAAAGGAAGGGTGCATGAATTTTGTGTTTAAAAATATCTAATCCATCCAAAAACGATCTAGTCATAGACAACATATAAATGTCACATCTTTCTATGAGGCATTGTCAGTTACTTTTCCCTTCCTTAAGGAAAACTGCCATACCATGTTATCTCCTAAATCCCACAGTATGTATCCTGAGCTTTAAGAAGAGCCTGTATTTGAAGTCAATAGATTTATTAAACCATACAATTATGCAATTTTCCATCTACTAAAAGACTATTAATTGGATATCTGTCCTAGTGAAGTGGAATTGGCAGGTAATGCTATGACTTATATTAAAAGTCACCTTTATGACTGTGTCTGAGAAAGAGAAACAATTTAATATAATTTCACTCATCCATTCATTCACATGTTTTTGATTATTTTGTCCCAGGCAATGAAATGATAATGACAAAATTTAGAAAGACAGATCTCAAATCTATTATGAATATAATATGCAGTTTTTCATATTTTAAGAAAGAAGAATTTTATATGATATATTCTTTCTGCTGTCTACAGAAGTTATTGATCTATCTGCTACATACAAGTCTCCTCCTGCTCTTAAACTGTACAGATACACATCTGCGGGCTATTCAAGTAAGGTACTACACCCTTTGGAACCACTGGAAAGCTATTTACTATACTCTAAAGAGCAGTGATCTGCCTGAAAGTGTTCACATTTAAAAGTATAGACTTCCTCAAACGAAAAACATAAAGGAATAAAAACATAATGACCTTACTAAAACATACAAACTCATCGTTTTCTCAAAGAGAAGAACCTTGGCATGAATAAACCATGAATGTACCATGGAAAGAATACTGTAAGAATTGTCAGTTATAGCATGTTAAATTTCTTTATTTCTTTGCTTTGAACAAGTGCTGTAGCATTATTTTGAATCTGCTCTTCTATATCTTTCTCTCAAACAAAGATTTTTGAAAATCTCTTGCTAGCAGACTACTATCTTAAGCACTGAGGTTATAGAGATGAGTAATACTTTTCTTTAAGTTGATTTTGCCATTTACTGGGCAAATTATCCTCTATGAATTTGTTTCCTCATATAAAATATAATAAAAAAATATATACTACTGCTGTCTACCTCATTCAATTGTTGTTATGAAATCACCAATATTTGGCCCAGTTAGAGTGCCATATTGGAGAAGGCAATGACACCCCACTCCAGTCCTCTTGCCTGGAAAATCCCATGGATGGAGAAGCCTGGTAGGCTGCAGTCCACGAGGCCGTGAAGAATCGGACACGACTGAGCGACTTCACTTCCACTTCTCACTTTCATGCATTGGAGAAGGAAATGGCAACCCACTCCAGTGTTCTTGCCTGGAGAATCCCCGGGATGGGGGCATCTGCGGGGTGGCACAGAGTCAGACATGACTGAAGCGACTTAGCAGCAGCAACAGCGTGTGACATTTAGTAAATATCTCACTGATGATAGGTATTATTCTTTCATTTATCAAAATATTACTATCTGATAAACTGTCAGAACTAGGACAAATTTGAATGTAACAAAGGCACAAATAAAAAGGGAGAGAACTATAACTCTCTCAGACAAACCATGATCAAGGTACATGACTATTCTAAGCTCCAGGACCACAAAGAACAACAGGATAAAGTATTAACTCTCAAGCAGTTTAGGGTTTAGTTTCCCTTTGCACTGGCTATAATTAAGTGGAAAGAGGAGAAAAGAGTGCTAAAACAACCTAGATATTATAACAGGAATGGAAAAGGTTAGTTTTCATTCCAATTCCAAATAAAAGCAAGGCCAAAGAATGCTCAAACTACCACACAATTGCACTCATCTCACATGCTAGTAAAGTAATGCTCAAAGTTCTCCAAGCCAGGCTTCAACAGTATGTGAGCCATGAACTTCCACATGTTCAAATTGGTTTTAGAAAAGGCAGAGGAACCAGAGATCAAATTGCCAACATCCACTGGATCACCAAAAAAGGAAGAGAGTTCCAGAAAATCATCTACTTCTGCTTTACTGACAATGCCAAAGCCTTTGACTGTGTGGATCACAATAAACTGTGGAAAATTCTTCAAGAGATGGGAATACCAGACCACCTGACCTGCCTCTTCAGAAATTTTTATGCAGATCAGGAAGCAACAGCTAGAACTTGAAATGGAACAATAGACTGGTTCCAAATAGGGAAAGGAGTATGTCAAGGCTGTATATTGTCATCCTGCTTATTTAACTTACATGCAGAGCACATCATGCGAAATGCCAGGCTGGATGAAGCACAAGCTGGAATCAAGATTTCCAGGAGAAATATCAATAACCTCAGATATGCAGATGACACTACCCTTATGGCAAAAAGCAAAGAAGAACTAAAGAGCTTCTTGATAAAAGTGAAAGAGGAGAGTGAAAAAATTGGTTTAAATCTCAACATTCAGAAAACTAAGATCACAGCATCTGGTCCCATCACTTCATGGCAAATAAATGGGGAAACAGTGACAAACTATTTTTTTGGGCTCCAAAATCACTGCAGATGGTTACTGCAGCCATGAAATTAAAAGACGTTTACTCCTTGGAAGAAAAGTTATGACCAACCTAGACAGAATATTAAAAAGGAGAGATTATTTTGCCAAAAAAGGTCTGTCTAGTCAAGGCTATGGTTTTTCCACTAGTCATGTATGGTTGTGAGAGTTGGACTATAAAGAAAGCTGAGCACTGAAGAACTGATGCTTTTTTTTGTTTGTTTGTTTTCTTTTTTTTTTATTATTATTGTTTTTGCCATACATTGTCATGATATCACCATGGGTTTACATATGCTTCCCCTCCGGGTCCCCCCTCCCTCCCCCCTCCCCCCCAGGAAATCTCGCTGCACCAGTCCCGAGCATCAATCCTGGGCTGGCGATTGATTAGACACATGACAATTAACATGCTTCAATGCCCTTCTCCCATATCATTCCACCCTTACCCTCATCCACAAAGTCCACAAGTCTATTCTATACATCTGTGTTCCTTTTGTTGTCTCCCATGTTGGGTTCTCATTACTGTCTTTCTAAATTCCATATAGCCCATCAACTAACGAATGGATAAGAAAGCTGTGGTATATATACACAATGGAATATTACTCAGCATTAAAAAAAAATTCATTTGAAGCAATTCTACTCAGATGGACAAAACTGGAGCCCATTATCCAGAGTGAAGTAAGCCAGAAGCAAAAACAACAATACAGTATATTAACACATATATATGGAATTTAGAACTGATGCTTTTGAACTGTGGTGTTGGAGACGACTCTTGAGAGTGCCTTGGACATCAAGGAGATCCAACCAGTCCATCCTAAAGGAAATCAGTCCTGAATACTCATTTGAAGGACTGATGTTTAGGCTGAAACTCCAATACTTTGGCCACCTGATGCAAAGAACTGACTCATTTGAAAAGACCCTGATGCTGGAGAAGATTGAAGGTGGGAGGAGAAGGGGACAACAGAGGGTGAGATGGTTGGATGTAATCATCGACTCAATGAACATTAGTTTGAGTAAACTCCGGGAGTTGGTGATGGACAGGGAGGCCTGGCATGCTGTAGTCCATAGGGTCACAAAGAGTCGGACGTGACTGAGTGACTGAACTGAATTGAACTGATAATGCTCTCAGAATAATTTTTTTCTGTTTTATTAGAGATGTACACGTTATAAGACTTACATCTTATAAAGTCTAAAATAAGACAAGTTAATTGTGAAGTACTCCTCGCCTTAGTGAATTTCCATTGTTTGTTAGAAAAAATATCTCTAAGAGCTCAAAATCATTTAGGAGAATATAATTAGTGTGATCTGTAATATCAATGAAAACTGTATCTTGCATATTTGTAGATCATATCATATAAATCACAACTATATCAAATGAAAGTTCTGCTTCACTTCAAGTTTCTTAGGAAAATGCAGGATCTCTGTCATTTTATTTCTTATTTTATACTTTATCTTCAATAAGATAAAGGCAATTGATCCAGAAAATAAAGTGTCAAAATATACTAACAGGAATTTCAGAGTAGTAAAAACCTCTACTGCCACCAAATGTAAAATATGTTCATTCTTACCTGTACTTGGGAAAGTATGTTTTAGTTACCAACTCACAAGTATCAGGCTGCAACCATTTAAAATACTGCTATTACTGACACTTGTTGCACAAGTGATAAAAATACAATTTGTACATAATGCTTAGGAGAAACACTTTGAAGAGAAATATGTCAGCATCTGCCTAAATTCCATCTCTATATATGTCTCTTAAATTAACACTCACACATATGCCAAGAGCCATGTATTAAGATGTTTATTGCGCTATTCCTTTCAATAGTGAAAAAAGGAGACATGATTTACAGTGAAATGCTATACTGCAATTAAATAAATAAATCAGATCTTTATTCATCAAACATGAAATACTATGTTGGTATGAAAATAGTTGTAAAATTATACATAAATATTTTCCAACTACTTAAATTTCATAAAACTAAGGAAATATAATTATATACTGGATTGGAGAAACACAGAGACCCACAAATCCACAAACTCCCCCCCACACACACACAGAAACCACATACAACATATACATGCATACAAAAGACATAACTAGAAGACAGTGTTTACTTTTAGAAAGGGTTAAGATTCAGGCAGAATAAAGCTTCAGTCTTCCTATGAAATAACAATTTAAGAAGAAAACCATTTCTTTATAAAATCAGACATAAATTTTCAATAAGTAAAACCAAGGGTTTGGTATGAAAATTTGAGTAGTAACTCTGCTAGCAGTAGGATGTGCTGGGATTAAAGTTTTGGGAATCTTTACTTTTAAACATTTTAGTAAATTTAATAAATGCTCAAGTGTTTACTATTATCTGCTTATCAGTTTTATTATGTTGGTGGAAGTTTAAGCTATAGTAAGCTTGAAACAAATCATTAGACCAGTAAATGGCATGACCAAAATATTTTCCTAAGCCATTTCTTACATTATCAGATATAATCTTGCTGTGGATGTTTGCAAATATATTTATAAAAAAGGGAACACAGTTAAGTATTGCACATTGACTAAGAAAAAACTAGGTGTTGTAAGCCAAAACATAATAGAAGAAATGAGAAGCCTCCAGATTTAGCCTAATTAATCCAAAATTGGATAAAGAAAAAAATAACAGTGTGCTTTAATTTTGGCACTAATTTTTGCTAAGGTTAAAAAATACTATTTTAGAGTAATTATTCTCCTCAAGTACATTTTATGCACCCTTTAGCAATGTGGTTAACTCACCTCTCCTCTAACTTCCTTTTATCCTTAAGAAGAAGTAAAAAGTCTTTGGCTTCCACTGTTGCTTAAAAAAAAAAACTGTAGAAAATTTAATCTGTGTAGACATTCATTTATCAAAACTTACCTTTTAATGTTTAATTTAAAAATCTCAAGAAGGAGATAACTAATTTAGGACACCCAGTGATTTACATACTATATCCTTGTCAATAAATATGCAGGACATGAATTAATATTATTTCCTTTTGTTTCACACTATTTTTTCCATCTTTGGTTGCATCTGAATTGTAATCTGTTCACATTCTGCTATTCACAGGAAAGTGGCCTGAAGCAGACAGCAAAAGAAGCACTAAATCGAGCACGTAAATCACTTCTTTCCCAGTTCCACAGACGATTTAAAGAGCATCCTGGCACTAATGCTTGGAAATAATATACTGTCGAGCCCAGCGCAGTGGAGGAACTCTATTTCAAATTATAGGAGAGTCCAGGTGACTGTGCAATCACAATTAACCTCCTGGCTACAATGTCAGTGATGAACAGTCAAGCGAGTGATGGGTCTAACAAAGTAATCAGGTAACTGTAAGAGTGACTTCTGAGGTTTTAGTGTTTAAAAAAAAAATTTTAATTAAACCATCTCACAATTTCAAAAATGATTTCCTGAGGAACGTAAGTTTTTTGCCGTTTTTTTTTAAATTAAAGTGCTATATCATATGACATAATAAAAGTGACTAGAAAAACATCAGACACATAAGTGCTCAATAAATATTTATGAAAATATCTGCAGAATGGTCCTTTCTGCCCGTGGACACCGCCGAGAAAGCATCGCTGAAGTCTTCCCCGCCTCCACTGCCGTCATGTCTAAATCAGAGTCTCCCAAAGAGCCCGAACAGCTGCGGAAGCTCTTCATCGGAGGATTGAGCTTTGAAACAACCGATGAGAGTCTGAGGAGCCATTTTGAGCAATGGGGAATGCTCACAGACTGTGTGGTTATGAGGGATCCAAACACCAAGCGCTCCAGAGGCTTCGGGTTTGTCACATATGCCACGGTGGAGGAGGTGGATGCGGCCATGAATGCAAGGCCACACAAAGTGGACGGAAGAGTTGTGGAACCAAAGAGGGCCGTCTCAAGAGAAGATTCTCAAAGACCTGGTGCCCACTTAACTGTGAAAAAGATTTTTGTTGGTGGCATTAAAGAAGACACTGAAGAACATCACCTGAGAGATTATTTTGAACAGTATGGGAAAATTGAAGCGATTGAAATCATGACTGACCGGGGCAGTGGCAAAAAGAGAGGCTTTGCTTTTGTAACCTTTGATGACCATGACTCCGTAGACAAGATTGTCATTCACACTGTGAATGGCCACAACTGAGAAGTGAGAAAAGCCCTGTCTGAGCAAGAGATGGCTAGTGCTTCATCCAGCCAGAGAGGTCGAAGTGGTTCTGGAAACTTTGGTTGTGGTCGTGGAGGTGGTTTCAGTGGAAATGACAACTTTGGTCATGGAGGAAACTTCAGTGGTCGAGGTGGCTTTGGTGGCAGCCGTGGTGGTGGCGGATATGGTGGCAGTGGGGATGGTTATAATGGATTTGGTAATGACGGAAGCAATTTTGGAAGTGGCGGAAGCTACAATGATTTTGGCAATTACAACAATCAATCTTCAAATTTTGGACCCATGAAAGGAGGAAACTTTGGAGGCAGAAGTTCTGGCCCCTATGGTGGTGGAGGCCAATACTTTGCCAAACCACGAAACCAAGGTGGCTGTGGTGGTTCCAGCAGCAGCAGCAGCTATGGCAGTGGCAGAAGATTTTAATTACTGCCAGGAAACAAAGCTTAGCAGGAGAGGAGAGCCAGAGAAGTGACAGGGAAGCTACAGGTTACAACAGATTTGTGAACTCAGCCAAGCACAGTGGTGGCAGGGCCTAGCTGCTACAAAGAAGACATGTTTTAGACAATACTCATGTGTATGGGCAAAAAACTCGAGGACTGTACTTGTGACTAATTGTATAACAGGTTATTTTAGTTTCTGTTCTGTGGAAAGTGTAAAGCAAAGGGTTTTAATGTAGAATTTTTTTTGCACCCATGCTGTTGATTGCTAAATGTAATAGTCTGATCATGACGCTGAATAAATGTCTTTTTTTTTTTTTTTTAAATGTGCTGTGTAAAGTTAGTCTACTCTGAAGCCATTTTGGTAAACTACCCCAACAGTGTGAAGTTAGAATTCCTTCAGGGTGATGCCAGGTTCCATTTGAAATTTATTTACAACATGCTTGGTGGAGAAGCTGTTCTCTTCAGAACCTTGGTGTAGTTGAACTGACAGTTACTGTGTTGTGACCTGGAGTTCACCATTAAAAGGGTCACCCATGCAAAGTCATGGAGGGTTTTTTTTGGTTATTGATGATTGTTGGCACATCCTATGCAATATATCTAAATTGAATTATGGTACCAGATAAAGTTATAGATGGGAATGAAGCTTGTGTATCATCCATTATCATGTGTAATCAATAAAAGATTTAATATCCTCTTGAAAAAAAAAAAAGAAAATATCTGCAGAATGCTAATGAGCACACTTATAGAAACCCACAACCTTTCTTGTACTTAAGCACTGCTTTAATGTTTTAAATAGTTTTTCAAAGCATACCTTTCCCAATTAGGTGTATATGAAACAATAACTATATTGATACACTGACATCAATTTTATATCAGCTGACATAAAATTGATAAGCATTTACATATTGATTGCATACAAATACACATACAGAATATTAGGTTATGCATACTCTTCATATAAATAAGCAGAGAAACAGAAAAGATTGTGTTTAAGTATAATTGGTCTTTTCACTAGAAATATTAATAATTTTCATTGTGCATATGCCACATACATACACAATGAATGTATATTACAGCTTATTAATAGACATCATGGCTTAACAGATTTCTTTTGATGCAAGAATTTCCCAGCCTTTGAATTACACAAGTGTGCTTGCACATGTAAAACTAGAACTATGATAAGGACACATATTACCCTTACTCTTCTAAAATATACTCAGTTTAAACTCCATATGTTACATGAATATAGTGATGGTAATTACAAAATTTTTCCAAAGAACTCAGTGATCCAATCTTACACATTTCTGGTTAAGTTTTATTAACAAACTGAACTCTACCACTAGAAAGCAAACTTTTCTAATTCAAAATGACATTATAATCATACAAATTTAGAAACACTGATATTCATGATTAACACTTCCATAAAAAGAAGATAATTAAGAAAGTAATTAAAATATAAACAATTAAAAACAATACTAAGTATTATTTTGCGGCAGGTGCCAGAGGAAACAAATTACATAACAAAATAACTCTAGTTTCCTGTTTCTTACATTCTAGTTGAGGAAAAAGTCTATCAGAGAGTTTTTAAAAGTAAAATAACCTGATAAGTACAAACTGTGGCAAGGATGAAACCCAAGAGTAATTTAGCCAGTTAGAGAAAATTTATAGAGCAGTTAGAATTAGAGCCATGCCTAAAAACAGGAAAAAAAGCACAATCTTATAAGAGGTAAAAGAAACAGAATGACAGATCACAGAGTCAGTGGTTGCTACTGTAAAGAGTGAATTCTAAATATGATGATGAAGGCCTTTGAAAACAATACAAATTTAAAATCAACTGGTGGAAAATATAGAGTCATTGTTTATGCATGTGCAAACACATGCATTTGTGTCTGTGTGTTTGTACAGGTGAGCCAAGGAACAATGTGGTCAACATAGAACTAAGGTTTCTTTCAGTCATAGAGAAATCCAGGAAGATATATGATGTATAAATTGCAGAATAAATAGCAGAAATTAAGCTTAAATTGAGAGACTGTATTAGGATAACAGCTTATCTCAATAGAAAGTTGAAATGGGTATAAGGTAACTTCTAGATGATACATTGATAGGAAATCACAGTTTCAGTGATTGTCTTCAGTATCTGACTTTATATAAATAACCAAACCTCTAAGGCTCAGCCCTTAATGTATTAATGCAAAGCAAAAAATGCAAAAAAAAAATGCAAAACAATTGCATGCAATAGTAGATAGTGAATGCAGTGTGAAATTAAGACACTTGCTCCTTGGACGAAAAGTTATGACCAACCTAGACAGCTTATTAAAAAGCAGAAACATTACTTCTTGCAAACAAAGGTCCATCTAGTCAAAGCTATGGTTTTCCCAGTAGTCATGTATGGATTGAGAACTGGACTCTAAAGAAAGCTGAGCACCAAAGAATTGATGCTACTGAAATATGGTGTTGGAGAAGACTCTTGAGAGCCCCTTGGACAGCAAGGAGATCCAACCAGTCCATCCTAAAGGAAATCAGTCTTGAATATTCATTGGAAGGACTGATGCTAAAGCTGAAACTCCAATGCTTTGGCCACCTCATGTGAAGAACTGACTCATTTGAAAAGACCCTGATGCTAGGAAAGATTGAAGGAGAGAGGTGAAGGGGACGACAGAGGATGGAAGGGTTGGATGGCATCACCAACTCAACGCACGTGTGTCTGAGTAAACTCTGGGAGTTGGGGAGGGACAGGGAAGCCTGGCACGCTGTAGTCCATGGGGTCACAAAAAGGTGGATACAACTAAGCGGCTGAACTGAACTGAACTGAATAGTAGCACAGTGAACACAGACAGCTCTCTGTTCCCTAAACAGTCTCTCCTTTCCTTTTAGGAACAGAATTCATACATTGGGTAAAAGTCTGCCCAGCTATAAATCCACATATATCAGCTCTTCTCACAGAACCAAGGAGGGGAGAATTCAATAGCTGAAAGCATAAAATGTGTGGTGATTCCAAGAAAGTGATTTAAAAAGGGCTTACTTAATTGGAAGACATGCTTTCTTTTCTTTCAGCCCTTTCCTCCTTCTTCCTGACTTAAATGTAGGTCTGCTGGTTGGTAATCCAGAGGTCTTAGAAGATTAGACTGGAGGTTCTTTAAGAATGAAAGTTCAGGGGCGAAACTAAGATGGCGGAGGAATAGGACGGGGAGAACACTCTCTCCCCAATAAATATACCAAAAGAACTTTTAAAGGCCGAGCAAACTCCAAAAAACAGGAACTGAATGCTGGTAGAGGACATCGGGCATCTGGAGAGGCGACCCAGTGCCGACGTGAGGAGGTAGGACAAAAGAAAGAAAAGAAAAAAAAGTAGAGGGAGAGACAAAGAGCTGGGGACGGGTTCCGTCCCGGAAGGGGAGTCTGGAATAAAGAGGAAAAAAAAAAAAAAAGAGGAGAAAGGATTCTGAATACCAGGGAACATTCTCTCTGGCAAATCTGCGGTGGATCTTGGAGAGCAATATAGCTGAGAGCAGAAGCAGATTAATAGCTAAGCCCTGCAAGGTTCGTCTCTGGCTACAAGGAACAGCCGAGCGCGGCAGCACAGCCGAAGCGGACTGCTCCTGCTCAGGGAGGGGCGGGCCGCGGGCTCAGGGAACGGAGCAGCCTGAGGGACCTAACCTTCCAGGAAAAGCTCCCTCTCCCCCCCAGGTCAGTGCACAAAACAAAGGGCGGTGAGGAGTCAACAGAGAGGCTGGGCAGCTGCGGGCTGCGGACCGGCCCAACCCCCGCCTGAGAGCAGTGGGCATAACCCAGCCCCGGGGAGGATAACCAAGACTTCTGGGGATTCTGGTCAGATCGGTGCTGTATACACCTTAGAAGGAGTGCTCAGCTGCACGCCGAGAAAACAGAGCGGCCGGGCCGGGGGAGAGGAGAAGCCCCACTCCCCAGCTGTGCTGGGCTGACAACAGAGAGCCTGAGCAGAGGGGGTGGGGAAGCCCTCTCACCAGGAGCCGGGCAAACTCCAAAATTAAATCCCTGCCGGTAAATCAGACTGCATAGAAAAGAGACTGTAGGACTGTGAGAAGGACAAGCCTAACCAAGAAGGCCTGCTTAGCTGCACGCTGAGAAAACAGAGCGGCTGGGCCGGGGGAGAGGAAAAGCCCCACTCCCCAACTGTGCTGGGCGGACGACAGAGAGCCTGAGCAGAAGGGGCGGGGGGAAGCCCTCTCACCAGGAGCCGGGCAAACTCCAAAATTAAATCCCTGCCGGTAGAACAGACTGCATACAGAGCGGCTGGGCCGGGGGAGGGGAGAAGCCCCACTCCCCAACTGTGCTGGGCCTGAGCAGAGGGCCAGAGAGCCTGAGCAGAGGGGGCGGGGGAAGCCCTCTCACCAGGAGCAGGGCAAACTCCAAAGCGCTGAATAGACACTTAAAAGACCAGCAGACAGAAGACGCTAGCAGAACAGCTTTGAAACAGACAGGAGAAGCAAATTAAAGCCCTGCAGGTGGCGATAACTGCATAGAAAGGAGTCTATAAGTCTGTGAAAAGGAGAAGCCGGACCAGGGAATCATCTGAAAATCTACAGACCCTTCCCTTCACCGAATGCACCAGCACCAGAGAAAGCCTTCATTATAACTGTACTAGGAACATCTTTTAAATTTTTAAAACTTTTATATATATATATATATATAT
>ML661915.1:2544505-2635725 GCA_007570785.1 Antilocapra americana | reverse complement strand
CAACCTAGATGCCCATCAACTGACGAATGGATAAGAAAGCTGTGGTATATATACACAATGGAATATTACTCAGCATTAAAAAAAAAATTCATTTGAAGCAATTCTACTCAGATGGACGAAACTGGAGCCCATTATCCAGAGTGAAGTAAGCCAGAAGCAAAAACAACAATACAGTATATTAACGCATATATATGGAATTTAGAAAGACGGTAACGAGAACCCAACATACGAGACAGCTAAAGGAACGCAGATGTATAGAATAGACTCGTGGACTTTGTGGATGAGGGTAAGGGTGGGATGATATGGGAGAAGGGCATTGAAGCATGTTAATTTTCATATGTCTAATCAATCGCCAGCCCAGGACTAATGCTCGGGGCTGGTGCAGCGAGATTTCCCGGGGGGGGGGGGGAGGGAAGAGGGTGGGGGGTTCTGGAGGGGAAGCATATGTAAACCCATGGTGATATCATGACAATGTATGGCAAAAACAATTAAAAAAAATAAATTAATATTAAAAAAAAAAGAATGAAAGTTCAATATAAAAAACAAGCTCAATCATAAAATGGGCAGAATATGTAAACTGATATTTCTCCAAAGGCATACAGATGGTCAAAAAGCACATGAAAAGATCTTCTACATCACTAATTATTAGAGAAATGCAAATCAAAACAACAATAAAGTATCACCTCACATGGGTCAGAAGAGCCATCATCAAAAATTCTACAAACAATTAATGCTAGAGAGGGTGTGGAGAGAAGGGTATTTTCTTACCCTGTTGGTGGGAATATAAGTTGGTATAACCGTTATGGAGAACAGTATGCAGGTTCCTTAAAAAGTAAATATAGAATTCCAATAGGATGCAGAAATGCCACTCCTGGGCATTTATTTGGAGAAAACCATAATCAAAAAGATAGATGCACCCCAATGTTTACTGTAGCACTATCTGTTCACTGCAGCACTATTTACAATAGCCAAACATGGAAGCACCCTAAATATCTAACAACAAAGGAGAGGTTAAAGAAGATATGTGTGTGTGTGTGTGTATGTGTGTGTTTGTGTGTGTATACACAATAAAATATTACTCAGCCATAAAAGAAACAAAATAATGTCATTTGCAGCAACATGGATGAACCTAGAGACTCATACTGAATGAAGTAAAACAGAGAAAGGCGAATATCATATGATATCACTCATATGTAGAATCTAAAAAATAGTACAAATGAACTTATTTACAAAATGGAAACAGAGTCACAGATGTAGAAAACAAAGTTATGGTTTCCAGGGTAGAAAGGGGGAAGATAAATTAGGAGATTGGGATTGACATAAATACACTACTGTATGTAAAATAGGTAACTAATAAGAACCTATTGTATAGTATAAGGAACTTCACTCAGTAGTCTGTAATGGCTAATATGGGAAAAGAATCTAAAAAGGAGGGGATATATATATATATATATATATATATATATACACATACATATATATAACTGACTCTCTTTGCTATATACCTGAAACTAACAGTATTGTAAATCAACTATACTCCAATAAAAATTAAAAGAAGAGGGAAAGCAATACAAGCAGGATGGCTTTGTGTAATGACAAGGATCTTGGCACCTGATGACAAAGAGGTAACAGTCAGTCCCAGACTTTTTTTGCATGAGACAAAAACAAGTTCACTTATTTAAACAATGAAACTCATTTCAGCCTTTGAACTTTCATTTGTATTCAGCAAAAGCTAATTCTAATGGATCCTTAAGCTTGTACCATATGATTATTGTCTAAATGATGCCAAGTATATGTAGTTTTCTTGATAGGGCAAATCAACATCTGTGTCATATTTGAAGTCTGAACTTAAATATCATCTCTTCAATGAGGCCTTCTTTGGTATCTCAGTGTGAAATAATTCCTCCTGTTTTCCTTTCCCTTCACAGCACTTATCAAACAGCTCAGAAGTGCATATGTATTGGTTTACTCTTCTAGTCTTTCTCCTCACTATACACTATGAAACAGGAGAAAAGTAAATGAACTTGAGTAACTGACACAAAGTAGTGATTAATAAACACATGTTGGCTAAACAAATGAATAAGCCATTCAAATAAAGCTACTGGATGTTTCTTAAAATCCTGCATAAATTAAATAATATTCTCTATAAAAATGACATTTTTAAAAGTTGAAAAGCTTTCACTTATTTTCAATTGATTCATTAGCAATGAAGCTTAATGTGATTTTTTAAATCTCCCATGAAGTGATGAACGCTTCTTAAAGACACTTAGACTAACATTATTCTCTATGGAAAGAGCCTTATTTAAATATTTTCTTAAGTTAATGATATTTTAGTAACATTATCATCTTCAATTCAGTTAGGTAAAATCCATTGCCATCTTTTCTTCAATGTGAAATTTTCAACATTATAGACAAACCCGAAGTAGCTTTACACTATTGAACTTATATACTTATCATTAACTCCATCACTTCAAAATTCCTTTCTTTTTCCAGTCTTCTGGATTTAGGGTTAACCCTTTAAGAGCATCAATAAATTCTTCTAACACCTTTTTTTTTTTCCTTTATAGCTTTTATTTTTCTTTGCACTTGTCATTGGTCTTCTTTCTCTTTCTCTCTCACCTACATTTCCTACCTAAAAATTTCAGTTAATAAAACAAGTGCAAACTCTACATACATACTTGACAAATTCATACTGTCAGATCTGATAACTTTTCCAGTTTCAGGCATACTTTTGTAATGGACTCCTTAAGAATCGGTTTTATTTCTTACACTTTTATCATCTTAATAGCCATTTATAAGTTATAATTTATTCTTTCCAATTCTCAATTGTCTTGTGCTTTTGTCTACCTCATTTTGGTCAAGAGTACAACCATACTACCATCCTCGTAAGTTTAAAAAAAGGAGGGCATTTTGACCTTTCCTTACTTTGTCCATACACTCAGTCAAGTTCCCCTTCGGAACTTCTTGTGTTAGTAACATCAACCTCTTCCCACTACAATCTCAATTATTCTAATTCAGATCCTTATTCTAAACACAAAATCAATAGTGAGACAAATGATTCTGTGTTAAGTACCCAAGATCAGACAATTCCTGAGCTCTTAATCCTTGGAAACTTTAACAAATGCTAAAAGTCAACTTATACATGATATTGTATTTCCATTTGGAAGATGCTTTGCATTAGTTTGGGTTTTCCCGATAGCTCAGTTGGTAAACAATCCGCCTGCAATGCCTGGATCAGGAAAATCCACTGGAGAAGGGATAGGCTACCCCCACCAGTATCAGGCTTTCCTCGTGGCTCAGGTGGTAAAGAATCTGCCTGTAGTACAGGAGACCTGAGTTCAGTCCCTGAGTTGGGAAGATACCCTGGACAAAGGAAAGGCTACCCACTCCAGTGTTCCGGCCTGGAGAATTCATTCCATGGACTGTATAGCCCTTGGGGTCGCAGAGTCGGGTGTGACTTTCCCTTTCACTTTCACATGAGTTTTACTTGTACACAGATTTTTAAAGTTATAAGACTACCTCATTTTATCATAACTAAATAAGGCAAGCAGGATGAATATTTTTATCCTTATTTAAATATTTAGAAACTCTGGATTGGCATGATTAAATGCATTACTCAAAATGATACACGAGAAGTGCAAGAATTAGAACTTAGGTTTTTGTCATTCCTATACTACTATCTGATAAGGTAGCAGTGCATTAGTTAGTATTTTCAAATATTATCAAATACTTTTAGTATTTGATGAGGGGCAGAGAGTTACACCTAAAACTGTGATAATCGACAGTATAATTGAGCTGTCAGAGTTTTCCTTAAAGCAACACAGAGGAATTTAGCTAAGAAAGAACGAATGCTTCTCATCTGACATTCAGCTTTACCTCATTTAAGAAGTGTCTCTAGAAAGATCAGTAATGAAATTACGATAATTCACACAAAGTGCCTATACCCAAACATGCTTAATTATTCAATAAACATAACTGGCTCAAATGCCAGTATTTGTCTAAGTATTGTATTTTCTATTATTCTGTGAAAATTAGTTTAAAAAATTAATAAGCTCTTTATGAACTTCTTTGGAAATAATTGTAAATTTGGGGTGAAATCAAAAGTTATATTTTATTTATATTTATGAAAATATCTATTATTTATATTTTCAAAAACCAAAATAAAAGCTCAATAATATAATAATCACACTGATACTGTCCATATGCCTGATATTTGTCAACTAATTTGCTTACAAAAATAATATAGAACATTTGGGTAAAAATTGTTTACATAGGTTTAAGTTAATTTATAAAATCTTCTGTTTTCAGTTACTCTGCAATAATACACTGCTAAAACAAAATGAAGCATTCTCTTTTTTCAGCTTTATTAAGATACAGTTGACAAAATGGCAATACATTTACTACGTAATGATTTGATATACATATATGTTGTGAAAAGATTCTAACACAGGTTAATTAACATCTATTACTTCACATAGTTACCCTTTTGGTAGTAGTGAGAACTCTTAAGACCTGCTCTTTTAGTACATTTCAATTATATAAAGTAGTGATATCACTTACAGTTACTATGCTCTACATTAGATCCTCTATTTAAAACTGTAAGTTTATATCATTTTACCAACTTTTCCCTATTTCCTTCTTTCCTGGAAACCACCATTATACTGTTATGATGAGTTTTTTTTTTTTTTTTAAGACTCCACATATAAGCGATACCATGTCATATCTCTCTTTCTCTGTCTTATTTCACTTAGTGTAATGACCTCCCAGTTCATCAATGTTGTTGCAAATGTCCAAATTTCACTCTTTTTTAAAAGTGAATAATATTCCATTGTATATACACATACCACTTCTTTATCCATTCATGAACACTTAGGTAGTTTTCTTACCTTGGCTATCATGAACAATGCTGCAAGCAACGTGGGAATAAAGTATATCATCGAGATAGTGATTTGGCTATATACTCAGAAGCAGGATTGCTGGATCATATGGTAATTCTATTTTTAATTTCCTAAGGAAGCTCCATACTGTTATCTATAGTGACTGTACCAGTCTACATTCCTGCTAACAGTGTACAAGGTCTCTGAAGGGCATTATTTTACCTCTTTGAAATTCTATTAAACTATAAGAAAAAAATATGAAAACTCCAATTTACAAAGTCTTTACCCTTCTAATACTTTCAGATTGTTCACATATCCTAGCAATAAAGCAACTGATGATGTCATCCAAGGTAGAAATATCAATGTTATTCCAAGTACAGCCATATAATTTACTTTATGAATAATTTTCTGCCAACAATCTGAAACATGATCTCAGATAAATCACACAGGTTGACTGAGACCCTGAGAGAGGTGTTTCTATTGCTGCTGATGCTGCTTAATCCCTCCAGTCATGTCCGACTATACGCGACCCTATGGACTGTAGCCCACCAGGCTCCTCTGTCCATGGAATTCTCCAGTCAAGAATACTGCTGTGGGTTGCCATGTCCTCCTCCAAGGGATCTTCCCAACCCAGGAATTTAACCTGGATCTCCAGCTTAAAGGCAGATTCTATACCACTGAGCCACCAGGGAAGCCCATGTTTCTACTATAGATGCAATATTCATATCTTTGAAGAGAGGTTATTCTAGATGAGAGCTATATCACATCAATTAAAATAAAACTTGCATAAATAGATGTATGTTTCCTGGAAAAGTGACCACTGTAGGTGACAACCTGGTCATATGAATTCTAAAGTCTATAATAGAATGTTTGTCCTTAATTTGAGTTTTTATTTCAATGGAAATGGCACCAAGACAAAGTCTATAATTATGTTTCTCATGATATGCTTTAAAATATTCAAAAATCTGATTTGAGTTAGTAACGTTCTTTTGTTCAGTGCCAGGAAATAACTTGCCCTTGCTGTGAGGCAGAACTCAAACATCACAGACAGTTTCATGGTAAATCACACTGTGCTGTGCTGTGCTTAGTCACTCAGTCATGACCTACACGTGGCGATCCCATGGAGCCAGCAAGGCTCCTTTGCCCATGGGGATCCTCCAAGTAAAATACTGGAGTGGGTAGGCTATCCATTTTCTAGGGGGTCTTCCTGACCCAGGAATCGAACCGGGGTCTACCTGAATTGCACGTGGATTCTTTACCAGCTGAGCTACCAGGGAAGATTGGTGAACTGCACTACTAAACATGAATTTGGGAAGGGAATGTTAAAATACTATTTTTTCAATAAAAGTTCATAAAAATGATTTTAAAATGATGAATAATTTTAAAATTATTATGAACATGAATAAACATGAATTTCTACATGTGAACTAAAATCAAGTAATGGATTTGTTTTATTCTATCTTTTCTCCTTATTCTACTAATATTTAATTGTTAATGAAGCCACAACAATCTTGGATAATCTGCTCTTCTCCCCTTGTCATGATTAAAGATATTCAATGTTTATCTATGAGGAATAACAGGAGAGAATGTACTAAATTTCAGGACATGGAGAATGCAATAATGAGGTTAAAAGCACATACAGAATAGAAGGGTGGCTATTTTTCCAGAGTTGAATAATTTTGAAAACAATTATGTCACAAAAAAGATCTTCAGGAAAATTCAATTTCTGAATGCTGGGAAACAGATAAATTCATTTATCAAACATTTATATTTAGACTACGGCTATCCATCCAATTCCTTAGCCCATCAGAGCTAGTATTACAAATTTCGTAGGCCAGAAATTTATTATTAATCATTGTGTAATTTGTTCAAACTATTAAAATTCTCTTTTTTTAAGTTACAGGAAAATTCAATACATGTAAAATGCCAAGGGAATATGTTAAGGATCCCATTGTTTAATAATAGGTTGAGGGTTTAAGTAATACTAATAATACCACAGTATTAAACTGCATATTATATGCTAGATAGGCTAAATCATAGGTATGAAAGAAAAAAGGTATGACTGATTTAGGAAAAATGTCAACAAAATCTGGTTTATAGAAAAAGAGTCAGAAAATAGCAAGTAGCATTTTGGCCAGTTCATTTTGGTCTAACTGAACTAATCATTAGGATTTTACTTTAAGTATACACATAATAAAACAGCTAATACAGAGCATTATTAAAATATGGAAATGCTCAGAATAGCACAAATTGAAATATGACAAAGATTATGTTAGTAATGAAGCAATTCATCAATATTTTTAGTAATTTATGAAAAAAATTTGGGCATGTCACTTAAAAAGCTGTGATACACTGCATTGAGCATGTCACTTAAAAGCTGTGATACATCACATGCTCTGTCCTAAGATGAGACATACAGTTTTAAACAGGTAAATTTTTGTTCTTATTCTGTGCTCAAATTACTTTGTATATGTGTATTTATATATCATGGTAAATAGGCTCTTTGCATATAACTTATAGAAGAAAAATATTCAAAATTTCTAATTTTCAAAATCTTTATAAGACAAAATTAAAATAACTCTTTTAAAAAATATGTATTTATTTATTTAGCTGTGTTGGGTCTTAGTAGCAGGACATGGAATCTTCTTGTGTCATGCAAGATCTTTCGCTGTGCACACAGATTCTAGTTGTTCCACACGGGCTTAGTTACTCCATAGCTTGTGGGAACATAGTTCCTTGATCAGGAGAACCTGTTACCCTGCATTGCAAGGCAGATTCTTAACCACTGGATCACCAAGGAAATCCCAAGAGTTCTAAATGCACTGCTTCCATCATCAATGAATATCATGGCATCTGGTCCTATCACTGCATGGCAAATAGACAGGGAAACTATGGAAACATGGACAGACTTTATTTTCTTGGTCTCCAAAATCACTGCAGATGATGACTGTAGACATGAAAATAAAAGCCATTTGCTCCTTGGAAGAAAACTTATGACAAACTTAGCATATTAAAAAGCAGAGATGTTACTTTGCCAATAAACGTCCATATAGTCAAAGCTATGGCTTTTCCAGTAGTCATGTATAAATATGAGAGTTGACCATAAAGAAGGTTGAGGGCCGATAACTGATGTTTCTGAATTGTGGTGCTGGAGAAGATTCCTGTGAGTCCCTTGGACTGAAAGGAGATCAAACCAGTCAATCGTAATGGAAATCAATCCTGAATATTCATTGGAAGGACTGATGCTAAAGCTAAAGCTCCAGTACTTTGGCCACCTGATGCAAAGAGCTGACTCACTAGAAAAGACTCTCATGCTGGGAAAGATTGAAGGCAGGAGAAGAGAACGAGATGGTTGGATGGCATCATCAATGAATAGACATGAGTTTGAGCAAGCTCTGGAAATGGTGAAGGACAGGGAAGCCTGGCATGCTGCAATCAATGGGGTTTCAAATAGTCAGACCCCACTGAGCGACTGAACAACAACCACCATCATCAATTAGGTACAAAAAAGCTTTCTCAAAATCAAAAGACAATTTTGGAATTAGTTTTTGAAATGTGTGTAATCAATTAGTTGATCTCATGAATTGGAAAGGGAAGCCTAATTCTTACTGATGGTTTCACATGGACATAATTTAATTCTTAAAATTCTAAGTAATATTCTAATATTATCACCTATGCTCCTTGGAAGGAAAGTAACCTATTTAGTTATTATAATTTTATAATAAAATATTTATAAAGCAAAATCTCATTTGTATTTTATTATCTTTTCCTTCTTAAATATTTATTTATTTATTTTCTTTACATTATTGTGTTGATTTTGCCATACATTAACATGAATCCACCATGGGTATACATGTGTTTTCCTTCCAGAACCCCCCTCCCACCTCCCTCCCGATTCCATCCCACTGGTCATCCCAGTGCACCAGCCCTGAGCACCCTGTATCATACATCAATCCTGGGCTGGCGATTCATTTGATAATTTACATGTTTCAATGCCGTTCTCCTATATCATCCAACACTTGCCCTCTCCTATAGAGTCCAAAAGACTGTTCTATACATCTGCATCTCTTTTCCTGTATCACATACAGGGTTCTCGTTACCATCTTTCTAAATTCCATATATATGTGTTAATATACTGTATTGTTTTTCCTTCTGGCTTACTTCACTCTGGATAATAGGCTCCAGTTTTGTCCACCTGAGTAGAACTGATTCAAATGTATTCTTTTTAATGGCTGAGTAATATTCCATTGTGTATATGTACCACAGCTTTCTTATCCATTCATCAGTTGATGGGCATCTAGGTTGCTTCCATGTCCTGGCTATTGTAAACAATGTGATGACGAACATTGGGGTACACGTGGCTCTTTCAATTCTGGTTTCCTTGGTGTGTATGCCCAGCAGTGGGATTGCTGGGTCATATGGTAGGTGTATTTGCAGTTTTTTAAGGAACCTCCACACTGTTTTCCATAGTGGCTGTACTAGTTTGCATTCCCACCAACTGTGTAAGAGGGTTCCCTTTTCTCCACATCCTCTCCAGCATTTATTGCTTGTAGACTTTTGGATGGCAGCCATTTGTCTTAAAATTTTAAATGTGTAATGAAGGTTTGTAGAGAAACATGCTTTATAAAAATTAAAATTACTAATCAGTAATAGCAATAAATATCAAACTACTCCGTGACTATTATCATTGTTATTCAGTGGCTCAGTCATGTCTGACTCTTTGTGACCTCATGGGCTGCAGCACACTAGACTTCCCTGTCCTTCACCATCACCTAGAGATTGTTCAAACTCATATCGATCGAGTTGGTCATGCTATCCAACCATCTTGTCCTCTGTCGTCCCCTTTGCCTGCCTTCAATCTTTCCCAACATCAGAGTCTTTTCCAATTAGTCACTCTTTGTATCAGGTGGCCAAAGTATTGGAGCTTCAGCCTCAACATCAGAACATCCGATGAAAATTCAGGATTGGTTTCCTTTACAATTGACTGGTTTGATCTCCTTGAAGTCCAAATGACTCTCAAGAGACATCTCTAGCACCACAGTTCAAAAATATCAATTATTTGGTGCTCAGCCTTCTTTATGGTCCAACTCTCATATCCATATATGATACTGGAAAAACCATAGTTTTGACTATATGGACATTTGTCAGCAAAGTAATGTCTCTGCTTTTTAAAATGCTGTCTAGTTTGGTCATAGCTTTTCTTCCAAGGATCAAGCATCTTTTAATTTCATGGCAGCAATCACCATCTGCAGTGACTTTGGACCCCAAGAAAATAA
The DNA here is from genome assembly GCA_007570785.1 of Antilocapra americana. NCBI lineage: Eukaryota > Metazoa > Chordata > Mammalia > Artiodactyla > Antilocapridae > Antilocapra > Antilocapra americana. Next base: position 2,625,572 of record ML661915.1, on the reverse strand, counting down.
AGTCTGTCTGTGTTTCCATAGTTTCTCCATCTATTTGCCATGAAGTCATGGGACCAGACTTTTAACGTACTTAATACTTAATCAATGAATTGATATATGAATTATTATTTGCATTTTTCCCCTGTTGAGTAACATGGTATACTTCTTATTACTTAGAGAGAATCTGTATCTGTCCCACAGTGTTTGTCCCCAAACACTGCCTTCTCCTAATCTCTTTTGAAGCAATATATAACAATTTATCACTGTGATCTGACTTCTTCCAGTTTAACTTTTGTCAAATATGACAGGCATCAAAATCCCTTGTAATTGACTACATACTGATTGGCAAGAAAATTCCTGCATCAGACAAGATCTTCAAGGAAAACAAATTCCCGATTCCATAATAGAGAAGTTTCATTCCCACTGAGCTATTATATGAATATATATATATAAAATATATGAAACCATATATATGTTACTAATTATGTGAGATAAAAGCAATTTTCTCACACATACAAGAAAGATTAATCCAACAGTTTTTTGAGCAGTCAATTTTACTCTACTTTTTAAGACAAAAAATTTACTTAAATCATTGCAAAGCTGCTGAATTATATTTTAAATGTTAGTAAAATAAGTTTGGCTTTGAATCAAGTTACAAACAATTCCAAAGTGCATAAACTTAATTCAACAATTTCATCCACATAAAGTGAGACATTTCTATCTTAAAATTTGAATAAAAAGATATATAAAATATTTAAATCCATTATTCATATAGTAGGTGTTTTACAAGGAGAAATCTATAAAAATCTTATATTTGTATCCCAGTTTATCAGTAATGCATGGCACCCAAAGGAAAATAAAAACTGAAATTAATGAAGTTTGGTTTCAAGTATTCTATACTTGATCTCATGATATGTAAAACTGGTGCATATTTTAGAAGGATGTTTCTGTGATGACAACCCAGTTTTATATCCTTTAAATGGTAAGTAAATTAATCATTTTCATATTCTAATTGGGTCAGACTATGACTTAAAGGGACACATTTTTTCCATAAAACTCTTGGGATTCAAAAATTGGAGCATATTTTTCACATGAGAGAGAATGAATATCTATATTTTCCCTATGGTCAAAAAAGGAAAGTAGTGAACCAAAACTTATTTTCAGTTATAAGAAACTGGGATATGGACCACTTACTTTACAAACGATTCTCTGTAACTCAATTTAGCACATTCTTATATCTAAATTGGAACATTATCATCTTAGATTTAAGGAATAAAACTAAAATTCATCATTAAATCTTGGAGTTATTACATAATTATATAAGTAGGAGATATTTAGTGAAAATACATGACATAGAAAAATCCAAGTTTATTTCAGATAGCAAAACTCTGCTGTATCTTGCTATTGTGGCACTAGCTCCCCAAAATTTGGTAATGTCTGCAAGAGAATGTTTACCTGCCCTATAGGATACATTTCCAAATTTTAAAAGTGTCCAGAAATAAAAACCTATAAAATAGGTTCAAGCTTACAGTCTACATAAAGGCTCAATGCTTCTTTTACTTTAGAACCACAACTCACTTGTATCATGTTAAATACAGAGCTTTCTACATATTTGTTATACTTGAGAAGCCACAAATGAATTTGTCTCAAAGTTGTAAATAAGGAAAATAGTATCTTTCTCCTAGAAGTAGTAGCCATTTGCTACTCCAGGAGACCACAGGAAGTGTACAAATGGCACTACCAAAGAGCATTTCTTGTCACTCCTTCTAGGTGCTTACAGCTTGGCTGAAGTGACCATGGGTGTAAGGAAAGATTAAAAATTTATTTTTCTTTATTAAGAGAATAAATAAAACCACAGCTCTGATAGGTGTTAATTATGGATGATGGTACTTGGTTCCTTCTTTTCCATCATTATTCTATCTAGGAATAGGTCAAAGATGTTATTCTAGAAGTTTCTTTAAAATAAATATAAAATTCTTTAAAAGTGAAGAGAAAAAGAAAAATAAGAAGTAGGAAATGGAGGAGAAAGAAGAAATATGGGGAAAAACATTTGTTCAAATGTAATTCTATTAAGGGAATGAAGATAGATGTTTAATGTATCAGCATAAAATGAGACAGAAATAATGTCTGAATATGACAAAAATGACTCTTTGCTAATTATTTTTAGGCAGATGTAAGAAAAAAAACATAGTTATAATTTAATTTGCTCCTATAATCATGCTCAACAATAGTTTGTTAAAATTGCACAGCAAGTAGACGAAGGGAATTGCATGTTCTAACAACTGCTCCATAAGTTTAAAAGCAGCTTAAATGTGACTGGGAGCACACTGAAAAGAATTCAAATAAATGATATCATAGAGAAAGAGTTCTGCAAGAAACAAAGAGGCTTTAAATTAAGCTTTCTAGCTTTTCAAGAAAGTTTCTTGAAAGCATACTGTTTTCAAAATCTGACTCACTTTGCTAATGCTTCACTCTTTCATTGTTATTGTGTATCATGTTAATGATGACCATGCCTTTTATTCCATATTACAATCATATAATATGACAAATAGCAAGCTAAATACTGTTGCACCTTATTATATAATAAAATTCACATGTGATTATTGTATTTTTTTTCAATAAGTGCTTTTGAAAAACTATTTTAATCTGAGAGCATTCCTGCAATTTAAAATTTATGAAAAACAGGCAATTACATACTTTGCTTGTTCAATAAGGATGTTCTACTGACAGGAAGAAGATACTGACAAAGTCAGTACCATGTATGAAATTAATCATAGTGAAACAAATGTCAGCAACATGCAGACACTTATCATGAATGTCATAAAGGAATGAGTATCAACAAGATGTGATAACACTGTATTTCATTGTATAGACCAAAGAATATAAGCTCAAAGCCTGAGGAGTTTTCTTGAAAGTTCTATTTTCCAGAGGGAAGAAATATGATCATGAAAAGTTATTTCTTTTCAAATGAATCAAGTTGTCTTGCACACTTCACATGAATAAATGGGATCTGACACTGGTCTAACTTTGTCATTGACAATTCTATAGTTCAATAAACAATTATTTTTGTCCTCTCTGAACTGCTTACTCTGCCCTGAGTTTGTTGCCTAGAGTGTCTTTTCAGTGAGTGTTTAATATGCTGAGAATCTGAAAAGTTATGGTGAAACAAAAAGCAGGTCAATAGATTGTTTTTTTTTTTTTTTTTTTTGAAAGAGAAGCATTGCAAAAGATTCCTGCAAACATGAATTAAGTTGGCAGGTTCCTCTTATATTACTACTCATACAATAATCAAAATACTGTAGTAATATATTTAACACCTGCTTGGTTTCACTGAGGCTCCTTAAATTGCCATACTGCAGGATAGAAAGTCAAGGGTGTTTAATCCAGTTATCCTTCTTGGATATCTTTTTTCTCTTTATTCTTTTTGTCTTTGTAATGGTATGAGCTTCTAAGCCTCAAACCCATACCATCATAGAAGCAGATAGCAGTCACTTTCAGGGAAAAATTCTTTTCAAGTTTTAGTCGCTAAACACACAGAAATGTGTCAAGTTTTTTGCTGATTTCTGTTCAGTCAGGAAAGGAAGACTTCTCAACAGAGGAAAGAGTTTGAAAATGACTTGAGCCTGAGACAACAATGAGAGAACAACTACATGCCTCTCTCTCTCTCTCTCTCTCTCTCTCTCTCTCTCTCTCTCTCGCGCGCGCGCGCGCCTTCTTCCTTTCCCCTCTCCCCTCTCACTCTTTTCTTTTTCTCCTTGTCCTTTATTCCCCGCCCCTCTCTGCCCCCACTCCCAACACCCCCACTAATCTCTCTCCCTCAATCTTCCCTTTCTCTTTCCTCCTTTCACTCAATCTTTCTTTTTCAACATTTAAGAAAAATGCCATTCAGACAAAAACAAAACGTTTGGTTAAGATGGAAAAATTCTGTAGTCATAAACCTATGCAGGTGCTATTGCTCCCATTAATATATCTGTCATCAAAGAATCACAGTGTTACCAAGAACTGTTTTTTTTCTGCCTTTGTAATGTTTGTACTTCAATTTGAAAGATATATGATGTCAAAGAACCAGGCATTTGTGATTCTTTAATAAGTGTATCCCTGTTACTTTCTCTTTTTTTATTATTTCTCATTTCTCTTCTCCCTGCTTATACAATTTGGATAGGATTTCAAGTGGAATCACTCTTAGAAGGTAGTACCCATGTATCTGGTAGCTTCTAAACAGATGGGATTTCCATTTTTCCAAAGTAACCCACTACTTCTGGTCAGATAACTACAAAGATCACTGTTTTGACTAATACATCTCAAAGCAGAAGCATCCATGATGCCAGGGCTTGAATAATGCTTATCAAAAATAAAACAAATTGGTATCAATCATTTCGTGGACCTACAAGTCCTGAAGGTAGATGAGGTTTATAGAAGATAACTGGTAGCAAAAAATTTGATACAAGAGGAAACGAATAAACTAGAAAGCACAAAACCATGAATTCCAGAGCTCAGACTGAGTCGTTGTGACTGAGAAGAAGGTGAAAAAGGAAAGAATAGAATATTTTTCATACTAGGTGCTTTCCATTTGACAAAGGACATCACATTGCAGCATAGATAAGCTACTACTTTTTTTTACAGATCACACAACCTTGCATGTGAGGCCAAGGATTTCATGTGCTAGGACCAACTCACACGGTCTGGAAGAGAAAAGGCTGTTGGCAACAACATAACAAGAGTCTCATGACAGAAATTACAATTTGACATATGTACTGTAGCAGTCAATTCATGGTAGAGCAGGACTGGAATGGTAGAATGCTGCCTTCACCTTACCCAGTGGCACTTTAACAGAGGTGTCTGTGAGGACCACATAGTAAATATTTACAGCCTCCTGAAGCATCAGGTTTCTGTCATAGCCACTGAACCCAGAGGTGCAGACTGAAATTAGGAATCAACAATATGTAAATAATAAATAAATGAGGTCTGAGTGGGATCAGGCTAACATGCTTCATTTGAATAATCCCATCCTCCCAAAAATCACTTGAGTCAACATTTTAAATTATTTTACCCTTTTAGTTTTCATTTTATGAATAATGGAGAGGAGTGAGAGTTCGGAAGTGTTAGGATGCTCACTCTGGCTGCCATGAATCACACACACATTCATGGTCCAGGTGCTTAGAGAATTTAAAATTAATCAAGTTGCAGCTATACTGTACACTGAACAAATATTTATGTATCCCATCATTAATATTTCCTTCTGTAGCCCACCAGGCTCCTCTGTCCATGGGATTCTCCAGGCAAGAATTCTGGAATGGGTTGCTGTTTCCTTCTCCAGAGGATCTTCCCAACCCAGGAATCAAACCTGGGTCTCCTGCATTGCAAGCAGATTCTTTATCATATGAGCTACGGGGAATATCTTTAATATTTCCTTCTAATCTGAACATAATAAAAGGCATCAAGAAAAGCTATGTGGAAAACTGAGGGTTGTGGTTAAAAGGGGGTGTGCTTGATATTGCTTTTAAAGTTATACAGCTCTCGTGTATACATTTTTTTCTTGAATTAAAATAAACAAGCTATTTTTAAGGGTTCTTCTTTGTTTTTAACAAATACAAAACTGTACTTCATTTGCTCTATAGTGCAGTATCTCCTCACTGAAACATACCTGCAGATATTTTAGCATCTGCCCACTGATTTGCAAAAGTGATGTATAATGTCAGGTTTCTGACTGCATTCAATGTTGACAAGTGAAAGTCTAACTCCATGACACTAAAGTACCCCTAAAGCTCTGATTTTCCTAGTTTTATCTGGATATTAAGAAAAAAATAAAATGTCTAAGAACTTCAAGATCCCTAAAGTCTAATTCTATAAAATATAAATGCCAGCACTATTATTAAAATCAATCATTAAGCTTCTACCAATCACCAAAAGGCTTCCTTGGTGGCTCAGCTGATAAAGAATCCACCTGCACTGTAGGAGACCTGGGTTTGATCTCTGGGTTGGGAAGATCCCCTGGAAAAGGGAACTGCGACCCACTCCAGTATTCTGGCCTAGAGAATTCCATGGACTGCATAGCTCATGGAGTCACAAAGAGTCGGACACAACTGAGCAACTTTCAATCACCAGAAGGAATGCTATTTTTAGGAGGCAACACTTTAAAAATTTTTTGCTAATTCAAATCTATGTTGCCTAACTTGCAAAGTAACCTGTCTGCATAATGCATTTATTGAAAAATTCCAACCTCTTCCCTAACAGAATAATCATTCATAAGTCCCCATGTGACTGGAAGCAACAGTTCTATAATGGAAATGTCACTGCAACCTTAAATATAGCGTTCATCACCGTGAAAACTGTAATAACAGATGCTCACAAAGGCCTGGTGTGATGAATCAACGCAGAGAAAGGAGAGAAAGAAGTCTGTGTAGGTGTTTGTGGAGTGGGGGGAAGAGTGCCTTACAAACACACAGGAGTAAACAGAGGGCAGAGATGAAGGCATTCTGGGATAAATTTGACTTTTTATACCCTGGGACTTCTTTGCTACCTGCAATTACCTATACATCAATTGGACAAAATAATGACGATTCAAAGGCAAGTGGAGAAAAAAGAAAGAACAAGAATGACTTTATTGCTATTATTCTGGTGATGTGAAAAAAAGAAAGGAGGTAATAAAAAACAGCAAATGAGACAGGGAAGTTGTTTTGCAAAAGGTCAGTCAATATACATTGACTGGGCTCTTTGACATATTTCATGATCTAAAATAGTTCATAATACATTAATTTTTTCTCCGATTGTTGCAGTAAATACAATGTTCTGAGTAAGAGAAAACAGATTTAAAATACTCTTTGAGTTCTTTTAAATATGATGAAATAGGCAATTTAGGCTAATTTTCCCTCTTAGAAAAAGTTTAAAAAACTGAACAAAATACTCAAGAATATCTCTTGATATATGGGGATACTGTCCCTAGCAGTAATTTTGATCCCCTAACTGAAAGATAAAGTGGTTCTTTTGATAGTCACATAGGCTTACAGAAAGAGAAACTGAAATCTAGTTTGACCCAAAAACAGGGGCTGAGGGATCCCAGGAAAATAGCATTGCACTTGAAAGTGACCTTGAAAGCCTCAATCTAGGTTAAGTCAGGGACATTCTCATACAGAATTCTGCTCAGCTTCAGATTACCTCAATTTCTGAAAATAGATTGAGATCTTACATTACTAGGATCATAAATCCTGGGTCAAAAGCAAACAATTCTCTGTAGAGGAAAATACTTTCATTCTTTAAATCAAATAATCATGCTCAGTTGCTCAGTCGTGTCCAACTCTTTGTGACCTCATGGACTGTAGCCCACCAGGCTCCTCTGTCCATGGGATTCTCTAGGCAAGAATACTGGAGTGAGTTGCAATTTCCTTCTCTAGGGAATCCTCCCCACTCAGGGATCAAAACATTGAAAAAAAAATTCATTTGAAGCAATTCTACTCAGATGGACGAAACTGGAGCCCATTATCCAGAGTGAAGTAAGCCAGAAGCAAAAACAACAATACAGTATATTAACACATATATATGGAATTTAGAAAGACAGTAATGAGAACCCAACATGGGAGACAACAAAAGGAACGCAGATGTATAGAATAGACTTGTGGACTTTGTGGATGAGGGTAAGGGTGGGATGAGATGGGAGAAGGGCATTGAAGCATGTTAATTGTCATGTGTCTAATCAATCGCCAGCCCAGGATCGATGCTCGGGTCTGGTGCAGCGAGATTTCCCGGGGGGGGAGGGAGAAGGGAGGGGGGACCCGGAGGGGAAGCATATGTAAACCCATGGTGATATCATAACAATGTATGGCTAAAACAATAATTAAAAAAAAAGAAAAAAAAAAAAAACATTGTCCCTTGCATACCCTGCATTGCAGGTGAATTCTTTACCACTGAGCCATCAAGGATAACCCCAAATATACATAATCAAAAATAACCAGGACTGCAAGATAAGACAATATTAATAAAATCAAATAATCAGTCAGCTTTGCAAATAAAGGAAATGGAGAAGGAAATGACGACTGACTCCAGTATTCTTGCCTGGGAAATCCCATGGACGAGCCTGGCAGACTATGGTCCACGGGGTTGCAAAAGAGTTGGACATGACTTAGCAACTAAACAACAACAAAATATACAATGCATAATCAAACATAACCAAGACCACAAAATAGGATAATATGAATTATAAAGCCCCAAACAATAAATAATATCAACTGATTTATGGGGACTACAGTATTGATATTAGCAGACATGGATATTAAATAACTGTAATTATTTATAAATAGCTATAGAAAACATTATATGTTCAATAAGAAAATACAAGAATAAGATTTTTCATAGAAATGTGGAAATTTTATTTTAAAATGCTAAAGTATAATAAAATCAGGAACTTAATTGGATGGGGTAACAGTAAATTAGACAAAGTAGAAGAAAGAGTCAATGGACTGGAACATAAGTAAACAGAAAAAATCCAGACTGAAAAAAGAGAAGAATGGGAAATGTAGAAGATAAGGTATGAGACAAACATAATACCCTGCCAAGTATTAATACACCTTGAAGTGGAATCATAAGAAGGGAGGAGAAATAAGATGAGTCAGAAGCAATGTTGAATGAAAGGGCTAAGAAATTTGCAAACATGACCAGTGACATGTTGAAACTATAACTTCAACAAAGTTTATTAATTTTGAGCAAGAAAATATAAGGTAATACATTTAGGGAAATTTTTGTCTATGCTTCATGTTTTTGTATGTCTCACAGGCAGAAGCACTGACTAGCTTTGTCCAAGACTGACTTTAGAGTAATAGAGTAAGTGCCTCACACTAGAGCAGAAAGAGGCGTTCCTGTGTACTCCAGTGTAACAAAGGGACAGCTATAAACTCTCAAGTTCCCGCAACACAATGATTCTCACATGAAATGCAACCCACTGACTGTGCAGGTGTTACCTGGCACTTTGCTTCTCTATCTGGGAATTAAGGCTCAGGGAATCAGCATCATGCTAATAGTCTAGTTAATGGCGATGCAGTGGATAACAAAGTCCTTTGTCTCTGACCTGGGAGTATCCTGTCTTCTACCAGTATCAATAGAACTCTGGCAAGATAATTATATTGGCTTGAAAATGAATTAAAAATAGCAGATCTTTCACAGTTCTTCATGTATGTACCAAGTACAAATACAGAAAGTCAAGATAAAAATAAATCTGAATAGCAGTCAAAGAAAACTATCATATTACTTTCAAATGAGAAACAGTCCACTAACAACTGAATTTTCAATGGAAACCACGGGAGCAAGAAGAAAATGGAATGACATCAGCAAGTCTGGAAGAAAATTCTGGAAAGCTGAAATTCAGAATCAGCAAAAACACTCTCAATATTCAAGGTGATTTTCAAACAAACAAACTGAGAAAAATTATTGCCAGTAGACCCAGGTCGTAAGGCATTTTAAAAGATATTCCTCTGGCAGCAGTAATATGAATATAAATGAAAGGACTTAGATGCAAGAATAATTATAAGTAGCAAAAATATGTAAGGTTATGGCAAATTTTAAATTAATATTTATATAGCCATAAAGAGTGTATGTTGTCTGAAATACAGAATCAATTAAAAAGACAGCAATGGCTTCAGTTTGGAAAAGAGTAGCAGTGCTAAGTGTTGTAAGGTGATCTTTTTTTCTGGAAAGAAGGTTAAAGTAACAAATGCTTTCTTTTAATATGAAAGAGAAGTATGCTGTAATCTCTCAGACAATCCTCAAACCGTAAAGAAAATAGAAAACACAAGAAACTGAATTAAATTTCCTCTTTAAAGTATGTCATGCTACAGAAGAGATGAATAGGCCAACTAGATCAAGGTTAGAGTATATTTTTAATTTGTACATAAAAATAATTAAGTTTAAAAAATCATGTATATGCCCAAACTTTGGAAACAGGAGTCTTAGCTTTAGACATAAAAATTGAAATAATCTCCTGTCCTGTAAGGGTTAGAAATAATCCCCTAAAGGTGTCTTTGAACTATACTGCTCAGAAGCCCCAAAGGTGGACTTTATATTTATTTATAAAACTAAGTATACTAAAGCATTTAAGACTGTGTATATGACTACATAGTGCTAGTGTTAATAAATAAATGTCATAAGTTTAAAACATTTGATATTTAAAACAAATACACAAAAATTACTAAAACTTTTCTCAAAACATAACAGATGAATATTTCAATAACAATCACTGGTAAATTTTTGTTTTTATGTGCTTTACTGAACTTAATGAAACATAAGGAAAGAAAAAAAAATAAAAGAAGTAGTTACTTTCAGACACAAGTTGGGAATTCTTCAAGATTTTTGTTTCATGTGTGGTGAGCGAGAGAGGCTTCTATTTTTCTTCATTCCAGTCATTGTGTCAATGTAGAAGCACAAGAAGCTGCTGATATCAATCCATTTTGACATGTGAAAGTGGATATTTCTCTTGATTAATAGTTTAATAATATTTCAAAAATGTTTGATGCCCTGAGTATATATTCTGTGAACTATAATGATCGAAATAGATATTATTTTCTGACACCCATACCCAGTAATTTTTAAGTTCCTATTAAAAGGAATGACTACTAAAAACTCTCCTGAGTGCAACATGAGCGAATCAATTCAAAAGCAACAGCCATTTAAAAAAAGCCATGATGTGAAGATTCCTACTAAGTTTCAGAACACATTACATTCACTCTCAGAAAAGGCAACAGCTACTTACGTGTGAATGCTATATAAAAGGTGTGGAATGAGCATACAATTTATTACCCAAACCAGTTCCCTTTTAAGAGTGAAAGGAATCACTTTAAAACAGTACCCTGAGGCAATAGTGTAAACCACAACAGTTCTGGGAAGTGGGATATATGTTTATCCTATATAAATAGCAATCAAATCTCCTTAATCAGAGGAGAGTATGGTAGGAAAAAGAACAAGATAAGAAACATTCTTTTTCTTAACGATTTACTGTTTATGAATGTCTACACTGAATTATTACTACTTCTCATAATTTCTAAATGTGTGTGTGTTCTATATAATGCTTACATTTTTATTTATTTATGTCAAGCATGTGTTATGGCATGTTGCATACATAGCATTTTAATAGAAGTTTAACATTTTTGTGATATTGCACAAACAACAATCAATACTAAATAACCAAAGTAGTCTTCCTTATTTTCATTCATACTGATTATACCACTACTCAGTAATGTAATGAGTAATACTGATTAATTCTGACTGCAGTTTCAGAGTCCTAAGAATGTAGATACTCTCATGCAGATAGTACAATTATTCTGAACATCAGAAGCTAGTGGTTAATAAACTACATGTTAAAAACTGTAATAAAATATTTATCCAGTCTGTACTTGCAAGGATATTCTGGCAATTTTCTTTTCCTCCTACAAACTAGTGGAACTGCAACACAAAACACTGCAAATGATGCTCATCTTAAACAAGCTGAGCAATGATTCAGGCCTCGGTACATTTCTACCTGTCTCTGTAGGGATGCTATATTTTCATTCAGAGCAGGGGGGATCAAAACACCAACATCACTAATGAAGCTGTTTGGCCCTGTGGCCCAATGTCAGAACAGCAGACGCTGACTTCATCAGTATTTAAATTACAGGAGCAAAGAATGTTTTCTAGTTGAGCATTGTTCCAGCTCTTTGAACTGACTGCCATGGATTCCTGGAGCTTGACCACATTACAATTTTCACACTTAGCAACTGTAAAATTGTTAAAGCGGTATCTTTCCACACGGTTTATCCGTTATTACTGCTAAGTTTGGCATACCACCTTAGTTACGGACTTTAAATGCCACTTTCATCACTTCCCAGGGTAACCTTGGCCATGAAATCGGAAAATCAGATCATTTTCTGGTCTGTTTTCTTCTTTTCCTTTGGACGAGATTAGATTTTGCTACGCTTGACTGACAAATCCCATTTAGGATTCAAGAAGAGGCCTGTGCCCCGACCTCTTTAAGAAGTGCGAGGTGAGATGTCTTAGGCAGTGATGAGGAAGAAAGGACCAATTTCAACTCATCACACAAAGGCAATTAGTGATTAATTCACACTATGAGACAAAAATACTCGTGAAAGTGGAGAGTCCTTTAGTGTCAGATCACAACATTATTTAAGATTCTCTAAAAATACTAATCATGTTCAAGGGTTTTCTCTGCATGTTTTTTCTTTCACATTATATTTCTAGATTTGTTATACAGCGAAGCACAAGCCAAACTTATTTTTACCTGAATAAATAGGTTTCACAATTAATAGGAAAATTATATTTTAAGAAATAACCAATATGAATCCAAAATTAATAAATTTCCCATGGCATCTGAACATAAGGTAATCACTTTATTATTCAGGGGTGTAATGCTTAGTTGCTTGTTTGCACAGTTCCAGATTTCACCTGCTTCAAGGACATTTATCCATTGCTAATGTAGTAAAAACATGCGGTTAGAGAAAAGGTGAAAATAATAATTGGTAAATGACTCAAATTAATATTAAGTATTCTATTAATAGATTTTGTTTTCTGAGGATATGTAGTAGGTTTAAAAATCTCAATAAGGCATTTAAGGATGAGCTGGCATTTTAAATCTGTGTTCTACTACACTACAAATTTACCTTAAACTTGAACAAAAAAGTCAAGTAGATAAATTGTCATAAGACTATGAATGAGTAAACTAATCAATGGGATGTGGAAGCCACCTTCTTGCCTTTAGAGACCATTTCAGCATTGAAAGGTCATTTGATCTAAACAGGCAAACTTGCAAGAGTTATATCTTTAATGATTGTTACTTTACATTGATTCCCACTCCTACTGTCCTGTTTCTTTCTAAACTTCTTTTTTACAATAGTTGCATTTCCAGGAATTATTATTGTATCACATTGCACATCACTAAAGTTCTAGTTACTTCAAGTAGAATCTTTAGTAATCCTCAGTTTATCTTTACATTTAGTTTCTGACTTGTGTCCAGTCAATCTGGGGCTCAGGCCAAATATCTGATAAAAGAATAAGCTGAAATTAATTTCTAAATATTGCATGGGAAGAAATGTAGATCACAGTACTTTGCATAAAGTGCTAAATAAATATTTGTGAAAGACTAGGCCATCTCCCTTAATCTCTCTGACTGTATAAATATTGCAGTGCCTGAATCAAGTGTTCAAATATAGGAATTCAAAAGTTTTGAAATTAATTATAAAAGAGACTCACAGCTGCCTAAAAATGTAAATAACTTGTTGTTCCCCAAATGGAAAATCTTTCAATAATATGGAAATATGCACCATCATAATAGAAAACACCAGTGAAATTTTCTTTTATATATCAGGTCCATTTCTGAGAAGCTATGAAAGCAACTGCATGTTTAAAGAAAAAATCCTCAGTGAATTCCATTATTTTTTCAGTAAGAATATCTCTTAGCAAAAGATGTTGTCTTTGGTGCATGAGAAAAATTATTATGTACCTAGAAATTTCAATGTTCATTTCAGAAAGTACTCTTCTTTTATCCCTGTGCATCTAATGTAATATATCCTTTGAAGATGCCAGGAAAATGAGAGGGAAAAAAAAAATCTCTGAAATTTGCACTTCTGCAAATCCCAAAGACACATACTCTCACTTGAAATCTCATATAAGGACATATATTAAAATATAACATCTGTATGATTTCCATTTTACTATATTCATTGATTTCTTCAGATTTCATTACTCAGTTGGCTGTCGTTTTGGCTATACTGATTGTGATATCAACTACAGTCACCTCTATTTTATTCACCAAATAATGACTATTAAGAATGTGAAAATTAAATTTATTTCAATTTGATAACATACTTTAGGAAACATACATGAAAAAAATAGTCTTTGGAAAAATCTGATAGTTGGGCAAAAAAAGTAGTAACAAAAGTATGGAGATAATTATAATTAAAAACATACTCTAGATTTCGTTCCTGCTTAAGCTCTATACTAGTTTTTTTCAGGCAATGCTGGCACTTAAGTCTACATTTAAATAATAAACTATCCCCCTATGTACGATCAAGAGATTTCTCAATCACTAAATATATTTCCATGTTGAGTTTTCTTTCTACTTGATAAAAAGTTCTGTTCTTTTAAGGACGATTATATGAATCATCTGATTATTTTTATACAGTCAATATTTAGTGAGACTTTATCTCATGTCAACAATTGTTTTAAGGCTTGGTTATGTAATAACCAAGGTTACATAACCAAGGTTATGTATGTATCCTGGATCTCTGGGCTCTCAATATTAATAAATTTTAAAGACATTTTTAAAATTTAATAGAATGTATCTATGTTTCTATATGTGCTCACGTTTCAGAGATGGGGAGAAATTCACATTTAGGTACAAAATGTCAGCACTTTCCCTCTTTACCACAAAGAATATTTTTTTTTTTTACATTGCTTTTGTCCACTTCAGGGAAGTTAAATTTAATATACAGATTGTTTTTATTCTTTTCCTATTTATGTCTCAACATGAATTCATTCCCATTAACACAAAGGTGTCTATTTTTGTCAGTGTCCTTCTATGTCCTTCTAAAATACTGAACATACTCTGTGACTCAACCTTTTTTACCTGAGTACATCTTCAACAGCAGTGGACACATGCATACAAGTTTCACAGACTCAGAATGAATAAGCACACGCTATGAGCTTGGAATCCACTGGAAAGAAATGTCCAAAGGTTTTATTTGTACACATCATTGTAATTCAAAACATTGATTTGAAAATATTGGTTTTAAATATATACCATTGTTCATAGATTCTAAATTCACTCTATAAAAAATGCCCACCTATTTGTCTGTGGCTATCAATGCAAAACAAAAAATTAAGGGGAACTTGATCACCTGTTTTTTCAAAGCAAACTAGATTTGCTTTATTTTAAATTTCACACAATACGCCAGTTCAAAGCTGGGCTACTTCATGAAGCTCTTAAGAGATCATTCAAATATTCTGACAATTGACAGTAATTGATTATTTAGCATGGATCTTTTAAACTCAAAACCATGAGGCCAGATTAATGCTAACAAAGAGATATATGCTATATTCAGACTGTTAAATAAAATAATGAATAACATCTGGAGATAATGCTTTTCATTTGACATTTTCATGTTATATTTATTTAGAAAATAATATTTATTTTTCATTTTTCACAAACTTTGATCAAATAATCTAAAAAAAAAATGGAAAAGATGCATCAGCATGTCAAAATTTCAGGATGTTGTTTTTCAAATCACTACCTTTCTTAAACCAAATCCAACTACAGCTTTTAAAAATGGAACTAAAAGAACACCCTGATGCTGATGAATGGGTGCAGACTTCACCAAATCCTATTGATATTTTACAATGTCAGAAAGACTTGTACTTTAGATAAGATATTAGTAGCCATTTCTCCTATGAAACACATCTTTCTACTGACATATCAGTTTTGAAAAAGCATAAAGCCAATTTGATGGCCAAGTGTGGATATGGGCTATATCACCACCAGTTAGATTAAATGGAACAGCCTCAAGAGATGCTGCAAGAACTGTTATGATGTCAATGAAATGTTCATGAGTGGCAGGGCTAAGCCGGGGACAATTCGGCCTCTCACTAGTCCAAGTCTAGCCGCATGCCCAGAACACTCAGAGGAGTACTCAGAGGGATTAGAAACAGTCTCAGCATGTCCAATATAATTTCACCTCTCCACAGAAATAAACATCTAACAAGTTCAGGCCAAAAAGAAATATTGAATTAGAAGGATTAAGCTGTATTTCTATCATTGGCAATATATTTGAGTTTGATAGAAATAACTCACCCAAGTATACACATATGTGCAATTATGTACATATGTGTTATCCAATTCTCACAGGGAAGAATTTTCTATAATTTAGAGGACTTTGAGGACTTCCAGTATTAATACAAGAATATTAATTTATATTCTTATTTTCTAACTCTATTTTCAGAGTATGGATAAAATTCAGCAAATAAGCTTTTAACGTCAACTCTCAGCTCAATTTTAACTACCAACAAAAGCCCTACGGTAAGTTTAGCCCACAAAAAGAACTAGTTTCACCACCTTTTTCCCTTTGCATTGGCTAAGGCCTAAATAAATATTCAGTGGTAAAGAATTTGCCTGCCAATACAGGAGACTCAGGTACATTCCCTGTATCAGGAACATCCCTTGGAGGAAGAAATGGCAATTCACCCCAGTATGCTTGCCTGAACAATCTCATGGACAGAGAAACCTGATAGAATACAGTCCATGGGATCACAAACAGTTGAACAGAACGGAGTGACTGAACATTCATGCATGCATGTCTCAACTACTAAGGTTAGTAATCATACAGCATTCTGTGTTCCAACTCCATATGGAACTTTCCTTCATTTTCTCTATCAAAAAATTACTAATAGAAATTCTGTTTGTTTTCTTTATTTGGGCAACTGCAGATCTCATTTCCTGTAGTTTCTTCTTGTGTGAGTTGTGATAAATCTTAGAAATAGATTTCAAAAACAGGACATAAATATCAACACATTAAAATTTATATGGATTATTCCAGGCTTGACTACTGGGGATAAAAATGAAAACAGACTTGGGAAAGTGTCATGGTAATTGTGATTCTGGCAGAACATATTTGATAGATTATATATACTGGGGTATATAGGCTTTCTCTCATTCTGTAATTATACACACCATTCTCATAAACTCTGTTATGAATGTTTGAAGGATGATATATTGGGGATCATTATGAAGCACAAATAATGATCTATAACTAATATCATGGAAAAATTAAAGTTAGCTCCCTGATAGCTCAATTGGTAAATAATCTGCCTGCAATGTAGGAGACCCTGTTTCGATTCCTGGATTGGGAAGATCCCCTGGAGAAGGGATAGTACCCACTCCAGTATTCTTGGGCTTCCCTTGTGGCTCAGCTGGTAAAGAATCTGCCTGCAATGCAGGAGACCTTGGTTAGATCCCTGAGTTGGGAAGATCCGCCAGAGAAGGGAAAGACTACCCATTCCAGTATTCTGGCCTGGAGAATTCCAGGCCTATATAGCCATGGGTTCGCAAAGAGTTGGACATGACTGAGCAACTTTCTCTCACTCACTCACTCAAATACTTTGATCAATTCTGACCCATAATTATTTAATAAATATTAAATTTCTAATTATTATCATCACCATTCATTCAGCAAATATTTTAGTTTCTATGATGAGCTACCCTTTGATTTGGGCTTCCCAGATGGCACTAACGGTAAAAAAACCCATCTGCCAACGCAGGAGACACAAGTGACACCAGTTCAGTCTCTGGATGGGGAAAATCCCCTGCAGGAGGGCATGGCAATCCACTCCAGTATTCTTGCCTGCAGAATCCCACAGACAGAGAAGCCTGGCAGGCTACAGTCCATAGAATCACAATGAGTCGGATACTACTGAAGCAACTTAGCATGCACACACATACCCTTTGGTCTAGGCACTTAGATTACTATAGTGATGAGAACAGAGAAAAATAAAATCACAAAACCAAATTCATAAATACATATAGATTATCTCATAAAACATTAACCCACCAGGTAGAGATGTAGAGAAACGTGTGAGTAGATACAGGACAAAAGCCAGAAAGTTTGATGAGGAGATGAAAGGCAGAGATAGTCAAGAAGATTTCAAGGAGGAAAGTAAAGATGCAACAGAATTCTTACAATCATCTGGGGCTTCAGAGAGGAATAAAGAGCAAAGGAGCTGTGAGGTGCTGGGTAAGGTAAGCTTAAAAAGAAACAGCAGTTTTCTCACATCTTGATTAATTACTGAAATGATTCTAAAAATTCCAAGCCAAAATTCTTCTTTAATTGTACCACTTAGAAAATCTGTTTCTATCTTCCCCCACTAGCTTTGTATAAGCACAGTTATAAATGCATTTACTGATAATGATCACAGATCCCACCTACATCAAGTTACATTTTATGTATATTTAAATTTTCCACAATTGGTTAGTAAAAATGAAATGAAAAATGGAAAAACAAAATATTATTAGCATTTTTCATGTATGTCATGTGTCCCAATTGATTCTTTTATTAGTCTTCATTTTAGATATGTATATGCGTGTGGTACATGTGTATGTGTGTGTAGTTTTTCATTGAACACCTTTATATATTGAGTAGAGTAGGGAAGAATCCACTTGGCAATCTATCCTTATTTCCTTTTTACAAACAAAGAGAATAATTGTAGAGTATTGGCAATTGTAGAGTAATTGCTGGGACTTAAACCCAGGTTTCAGGCCTAGCTATGTAACACTTTATTCCAGGTGCAAAAGCTTATTTAGGTGTGAAGCAAATTTCTCTTTAGAAAATTCTTCAAAACAAAAGATAAGAGTAGTGCCCATTATCCCCCTGCTGGGATGCCTCATTCATAGCAAGGTCAGGCAGGGGGTAGACTAAGTACAACGTGCTGAGGAATGGCACGCCTTAGTGGGCAGGTGTGTTTCTGAATTTAGGCTGTTTGAGAGGCTCATTAATCACACCGTCAACTTCTAATTTCTTATAAGTATATAAATACATGCATTGTGTAACAACAGAAAATGAGAGCAACAGGATCATTAGGCCACTGAAATTAAGACACATTGCATTGATTTAAACTGTTTCGATGCCTCAACTCATCATCAAGTCCATACACCTCCATTATGTTAAAAGCCAAATACATGTATTGATCTGTGGTATATTTCTCGGAAACGACAGGGTAGAATGAGCCACAAAAGGTTGGAGGAAAAAACCATTCTAGGAAATAAATTTTAAGGAAGATTGATATACTAGCAAATTGGAGATAAAAGGGTCTAAAAAGAATAGGTTTGTTGCTCTCAACACAGTAATATTTCTCTTGACTCCCACCAGAGAGTAATATCATAGGGCATTTCTGGTGACCATTCAGTTTGACAATGGTCATAACTAACCTGATCAATATCTGTGATTTAGTTATGTGGTTATCAGAAAGTCAGTACCTTCAACTGAATACAAGAGAGCTCTTGATCCTTCTGATTATTTGGAATTTTGAGTCAAGTTTGAAAGTCACTGACCATCATTGTCTGAAAGAACCAGATACATTAGACATAGGAATTATGCTACAGAAACAGTAGGATGGTATTTCTCCACTGTCATCAAATAAGCTTGGGAGTCTATAATTTCAATGTAACATTTTGGGTGTGCTATTTCAATGATAATTTAGGGAAATTAATGTAACTCAGTTTTAAAGTTCCTACTACTACCAAGTAGGGCCACTTTGGGGTTTATGTTTTAGATTACATTGACACTAAGTGACAAAAGTTTATATTTTAACTTTTAAGGCTGTGTTTCTCAAATGATTTTCTTACAGACTTCAAAGACCTTTGGGGTTCTCTCAGAATACCCTTGAATGCTTGTGAATGTTTGTGGATCTTCAAGGTATATCTTAATTTCCTCAAGTGTAAGGGGAGGAAAAATGCAATCAGTTTCTTCTTGAAACTAGATTTCACATTAATAAGAAAAAAAAGACTAGATATTTTGGGTTGTTTTCATAGGCATTAAGGTATTTTGAGAAAACAGAACTTTAAATTTGGTGTCTAGTATATTCAATCTAATTTTATTTCAATAACCCTATTTATAATGCATTTAATTTATAAACTTCTACTCCTGTATAAGTAAAAGAAGCTATAAATGTTTCAGAAAAATCTAATAAGGGATTTCTAATATGGCCTTTTGTAATTGTCACTTTGCTCAGACTACAAATTATCTACCTCAATATATTTGGTCCCTTTCCATTTCTAAAAATGTAGGAATCTATAGTTATGTTATTTTCATCATTAATACTTTAAGTAGTACTTCACTGACACCAAATTTAGAAAACTTGCAAATGTGCAAGACAAAAGAATTAGCATAGTATAAAACAATAACTTTTTAAAAGAATAAGCTAATCTTTAAAGTGAACTGAATTCTAAACTGTAATTAATGCACATATACAATGAGTGTACATTTGACAGTGAGAATACAGCCAAAACATTCTTAGACTGATTTAAGATAGAAATAAAATTGAGCAGAATACAAGTAAAAGATTAATTCAAGTTAAGAATAGTCTGTAATTAATAATTTCAAACAAATTATGAAAAATTGTTATTTCCTATTGTATTTCAGTAACAATAACTAGAAGCCTATTTTTATCTTCATCTTATTTTTTCCCTAAATGATCTTTACTTCAAATTTTATTATGTCAGAAACACTGTAATGTCCAGTTGAGCCAATTTTTAGGTGATATCCTTAATTTTTCTACTTGCTTCTAAATATCCTTTCAAACTTGTCTTTCATAATTTCTCTATCCTTTGCAGTACAAAGAGACCTCTGTGGGGGCCCTACTTTTACAACATGGAAATATGGTAATTAAGAGCTTTCTGCCCTATTTTATCATGACTGTATAACATGGAAAACAATAGAGTCTCCTCTTTCTGTTTTAGCAATTCCATTCATGCAACAAAGATGTTCAATGTACATGTCATAATATAATAACAGTCTAAATGGATTAAATTGCAGTGTATATTAAACACACAATTCTCTCTGGCAGATGCATACAGATATTATGCAGAGCACCACTTAACACTCGTCATATCCAGTTGCAACGCACATAGCAACACTTCAGGGGTGCCACAAAAACCCATTCCAAGAAACTAGTAAGACATCTCCAAAACACCTTTCTGTAACAAAACATTTTTTTTTAATGCTTGCTTAAAAACAAAATATTTTTAGAAATTAAAGCTGCCATGTAAATGGCGAAGCACTTCCTAAATCAGTTTCATGCCATCTCTCCAATTCTACCCACCCATCTACTTTTTTTATGTCATTACTTACAAAAAAAAAAATGATGAATATCCAGAGAGGCAGAATAGTGCTACTTCAATTTAATTCAGAGCAGCAGCACTGAGTGTACGGGCCCTAAAGCTTTTAGGTGGCTACAGACATCTGCCAGTTATCAAGGCCTGTTTCTGTCATCTGCAGGGAGTGTCTGTGTTACACCATTCATATCTTTAATGGGAGTAAAATGCAGTTGATGGCTCACTAATGATTATGAATTGTTTTTCCTATCAAAACAGTGACCTACATAAGAGACCACTTAAAATATACAGTGATGGTTTGGGAACACAGACTCTAAATGTTTCTTTATTTGGGGGTAATTCCTTTATTTATTCATTTATTTAGTATAATGCAGGTTCATTTTTTAATGGGAATTTCAGGAATGCACATTTATGACTAATCATGTTCTTAGTCAAACATACTTAATATAAAAAAATTGCACATTGACTACACACACTCACCCACTCTTAGTCCATTTTTCTATTTGTGCATTCATTAAACTCTGGAAATTAACAGAAGCCTGAAAATATTGATTTCTACTGTGCTATGAAAGCAAAAGAAAAAACCTTTGCTTATTACAGTTAATTATAATATGTTTGTATTTATTGAAACATTTTGGTTGTTAAACTATTTCAATATGTGAGGCATAATGGGTTAACTCGGTAGAATATTAACCACCAAAAGTGAAGTTCTTCGGAACTCCCTATTTCATTCAGTCAGCAAGCTTACGACAGAACATTTATGTTCTTTTTTTAATTTTAATATTTGGTCTTGAAATAACCATACATAAAACTGACACATCATCACAGAAAAACCTTAGATTTTAAACAGCTGACATACTGCCACATGTAACCTAATATGAAAAACATCAGAATTTAGATTCTCTGACTTTCTAACTTATTAAGGAAAAAAGACAAAAAGAAAGGCTCTGATAGGAAGTAAATGTTCAACTACAAATTGATGATAGTAATACTCTTGTTGGTGTATGACAGTCTGCAATTGAAATTGAATGAAATAAAAATGCAACATGCTTTAAAGTGATTCATACAAAAGGCAGCATGTAACATCTGAATGTATATGTTTACAAGCATATTTTGCAAGAAGCACTAAATATAGACTATGACTTTGCTTATTAATCAGAGTGTGAGTAGTATATTCTATTTACCCATAGTGAAATACAAAATATGGATCAGTGAAAGTTTCTATGGTGAAGGTAGACAGGGGAATCTCTTATAATTTAAGTTCTCATCACATGAAGCTGTCCTATTCTTTCAGATTTACATTTGTAGTTTGTTCTGATCCTCTGCTAATTGATAAATTAATCCTCCTTTTTGATGGCTTTTCATAGGTGTCATAAAGTACTGGCCAGTTTTCATACTTCAAAGTCTTGGCACAAAAACAATGGAAGTCTACTTATAATCAGGAATAATCAGTGATGAAAATATATTTCTATGTTTAATCAAAAGTATTCTATATTTCAAGAAAAGACCATCTCTTTTGTCAAGGCAAAAATCTGTGCTCCTGATTCCACAATCTTTTTATTGGTTCTAGAGAAAGTGTGACATTACTTTAACTGGCGAATGTCTTTTTCAAATTTTGCTAGGGGTAGATTTTATTGGGAAAGTAAAATGCTCTTTAAGGTGTGAGTCCAAGAACAGTTGCTAAAGGATAAGCATAGAAACATTTTTATAGACTTACTCTGCTTGAATATGAGAATCAGACATACAAAACTTCTGGGACTCCTAAGGGACAGGGGAGCCTGGTGGGCTGCCATCTATGGGGTCACATAGAGCCGGACATGACTGAAGCGACAGTAGCAGAGGCAGCAGCAACAGCAAGACAGTTTCAACTACCAAAATATTGTGCTTGATTTAATAATCCCCATATATGATGACTCAGACAGTAAAGAATCTGCCTCCAATGGAGGAGACCGGGTTCCATCCCTGGGTTGGGAAAATCCACTGCAGAAGGGAATGGCAACCCACTCCAGTATTGTTGCTGGGAAAATACCCTGGACAGAGGAGCCTGGCAGGCTACAGTCCATGGGATCACAAAGAGGCAGACACACGACTGAGTGACTAACACAAATATGGAAAATTCTTTCTTGTGTTATGAAAAATTAGATTTACTCATGATAGGTCCTAAAATATCAAGTAATTATATTTGGATGACAATAATGCTTTACATACCAACTAAATACTAAATATGAAACATTTTTATTCATTGCTAACACTAAAGGAAATGGCAACCCACTCCAATATCCTTGCCTGGAGGATTTCTTGGACAGAGGAGCCTAGTGGGCCACAGTCCATAGGGTTGCAAAGAGTTGGACACGACTAAAGTGACTTAGCACAACACTAAATCTGCCTGTTTTTATTTAATATCTAATTATCATGCTTCAATATTGTGTTTTATTCCACCTCAAGGAAAATATCAACAGAAGGTCTGGAATGACTGTGATTCAATTTACAGAGGAACAATTATTTCAGCAAAGTACCTGTCTTAGAAAGCAGAAATAACATATCAATAGGAATGCTATCCTAAAATATGTTCATTTGTTAAAGAAATTACTGTTTCTTACAAGTAAGGAAAGAAAATAAATCTATCCTCTGAATTTTTTTAATCTTATAAATATTATATTACATTTAAGATCATGAGAAGGGTTTCTTTAGTGACAATCAGCTTTAATTTAATAGGTTAATCATTGAGATTCAACATATATTCTAACACTAAATATGATTATTTTCCTATATCATGATGTACATTTAAAAAAGCAATGTTTCTTAATTTTTTTAAGTATAAAAAAGAGCTAAAATGTTTATATGTTTGGAAAGCAGCATTCAACTCACCAATTTTATTTCAGAGAATAATTGTGCAAACATGCAAATTTCTAAGGAAACATGAGACTCTCATAAATGCATATCACAGATATGTACTTTGAAGAAAGATTAGTAGCCAGTGAAACTATTACAATATTATTACAATGTTAAATAAAGTAAAACAAAAATATTCAAATTAGTCTCATTATATTCAAATAAGTACTTTTAAAAGGTTTTTAAACTCCTCCAAAAATATTTATAAAGCCAAATGCAGTAAATATGTTGTAAAGGTGAAATTAATTGGTTTTCTATCATGAATTTCAATGTCTATTTTTGTTATATAGGAATTAGCCCAACTATTTTCGAAATGTCCTTTTAAAAGAATGACTTATGATGAAGAGGGAAAAATCCACCATTGCAAAGTAAGAAGTATAATTTAAGGATCATAAAGAGAAGATTTAATATGCTAATATAACAAAACTTAGAGTAACTTTTCCTCCTTTTCAGTTATTAAAACAATGTTGTATTGAGGTTTCAAATTCAATTCCTTAGAGATTATGAGTATTTATGGAACAACTTTAATTGGGATCAGGTAAATGAAAAGCAATGAAAACAGGATGATTTTGCTGATTAAAAATATACATTATACTCCTATTCAAAATATGGATGAAAATGGGAATATAGTACACACATGAAACAAAAAAAAATGTCACCTTAAATAATTCACTTATTGGAATATACAAGTAAATTTTTTTAAATGTCTTTATATTTAATATGCACAGAAATTTTACCATTTGAACTCAAAATTGACTGTGTGGAAGCTACTTTAGTATACAGTGCCTAATACAATCATTTCCAATCCTCATCTGGCACACCTTCATCTTCTAGTCCTAGTGGTTTTTAATTTTAAAAGTTTAACTTTTTAACTAAAAAAATTTAAGTGTAGAGTTTAATCAAACATTTGGCAAAATGTCAAAATATTCCATGCTGTAGAAGGTTCCCTTTCTAACTAACCAAAATATATACAGCCCCCAATTTCCAAGTCATCAACAGAGTATTTACTAAATGAGTCTGTGTGTGTGTGTGTGTGTGTGTGTGTGTGTATGAGAAATTTTCATTCAGTCTGGGGGTAGGCCTAAAGGTATACACTACAGACCAGAAAATAAGCCAGTCCATTGGGCATGACTGCAGCTTAAATGTTGCATGAATTCAGCTTCATCCCTACTCTCAAGATATGCTTCATTCCCTAACAGAGGATGGTTTAAGACTGAACCTCCACCAATATCCTTAACTTCATCAGCATCAGTGCCTTTGGCAACTTATATAGTTTTAAGATCCAGAAAACTTTAAAATGAGAAGTATCAACCAACTTTTTCAATCTCATTGCAGCACTAACGAATCATGGAGTTACTGCAATTCAAGAGGCAGCACCTAGCTTTATGAATCCAGTCATATAGTCTTAGATTTGCTATGTTTGGCTGCAGCTGCCCTGGGCTATGTCCCTCCAGTCTACCCTATACACATAGACACATGAATGTTCTCTTGATCCCAGTTTACCAAGCCTTGAAATAAACTACTATCTTGGCTCTCCTTTTCAGAATAACCCACATAAATTATTTAAGTTTCACTGCTCTAAGATACGGAGAAGGCAATGGCAACCCACTCCAGTACTCTTGCCTGGAAAATCCCATGGATGGAGGAGCCTGGTGGGTTGCAGTCCATGGGGTCGTGAAGAGTCGGACATGACTGAGAGACTTTACTTTCACTTTTCACTTTCATGCATTGGAGAAGGAAACACAGCCCACTCCAGTGTTCTTGCCTGGAGAATCCCAGGGATGGTGGAGCCTGGTGGGCTGCCGTCTATGGGGTCGCGCAGAGCTCGACATAGCTGATGCGACTTAGCAGCAGCAGCAGCAGCTCTAAGATAACAAAGACCATTGTTTAACGATGAAGGTAAGCTAAAGAACAGAGAGCCTAACACCTTCTCAGGTGAAACACATAGCTAATGACGAGTATTCTGTAATATGCTTTCTCTGAAACAAATCATAGTATTCCTAGGCAGCATTTAAATGTCTATGATCCCCTGGAGAAGGAAATGGCAACCTGCTCCAGTATTCTTGCCTGGGAAATCTCATGGACAGAAACTGGCAGCTACAGTACACGGGGTGGCAAAAGAGTAAGAGAGGACTTAGTGACTGAGCATGTATACACTTATGTATATTTTAAACCATTGTATGAATTTTACTTTGAATATGTTACTATGCCATAATTTCTTCAGTTAAAACCAATACAAAGAAAGCTCATAAAATTCACTTATTTTATATTTTAATAATAACTTGAATTTATGATCCATATTTATTTAGGAGAAGGCAGTAGGAATGAAAGAAAGAAGCAGTGATACAATGTCATGATTTCTGAAAAATCTGTGATACGACCAGAAATAAGAGAGACCACAATCTTCATTGATTTCATTCTCTTGTCCCCTTTCCTTCTTCTCTCCCACCTTTTTTCCCTCCCCCTTTTTCACTTTCTTTCTTTTACCCCTCCCCAACTCTTCAAGGGAAATTTTCTTTCTGAAACCATTTCTTCATGAGAGAAAATGATAAGCGCGGAGCAGAAAGAAACAGGAAGATTTGCTGGAGTTGTGGAATGGGAAAAAATATGAGTAGGAACTTTATCTTAAAATAACTAAAAATAATCGCTTAGTAATTAAAATGCACAGTGTGGCCCACTCGCAAGTAATGTTCCACTTAGCAAGTAAATGCAAAGTATGGCTCACTGACAAGTTAAGCAATTCAAGAATTTTATATTGCCTAAATGCTCTAAATCAATAGGTTTAAAATAGATTTAATACAATCTGAATAATACTATTATAGTATTATTTTGGAGATTTCTCATACAACTGACAGGAGATGGTGAATTAAATTGTAAATACATCAGTTCCTTTACATTTTCTTATTAAGCACCAAGGCTTAAACAAGACTGAAAAATGAATAACTTCAAGGGATGTAAAGAGAGGTCTGTGTCCTGAAAAGCATTTTTACTATTTGTTTCCAATCTTTACTTCCTTGTTTTAAACTGAGCAACTTATAAGAACTCACTTTTCAACTTAGCTGATTTTTGAGGTCTTAAGTATATTTTATTTTTCACTACAAATATGTATTTTAGTCACAAGGAGTTTGTATTACTGTTTTTAGCCCTTTTTTGCTTTTTTTTTCTTTTGGTTTTATTTCTCTATGTAGCCATAATTCTGGCTTTACAGTTGCATAATATTTTTTTTTCTTTTTTTTTTTTATTATTGTTTTTGCCATACATTGTCATGATATCACCATGGGTTTACATATGCTTCCCCTCCGGGTCCCCCCTCCCTCCTCCCTCCCCCCCGGGGAAATCTCGCTGCACCCAGTCCCGAGGATAAGTCCTGGGCTGGCGATTGATTAGACACATGACAATTAACATGCTTCAATGCCCTTCTCCCATATCATCCCACCCTTACCCTCATCCACAAAGTCCACAAGCCTATTCTATACATCTGCGTTCCTTTTGTTGTCTCCCATGTTGGGTTCTCATTACTGTCTTTCTAAATTCCATATATATGTGTTAATATACTGTATTGTTGTTTTTGCTTCTGGCTTACTTCACTCTGGATAATGGGCTCCAGTTTCGTCCATCTGAGTAGAATTGCATTATCCTCAATGGTGAAAAACTGGAAGCATTCCCCCTGAAATCAGGGACAAGACAAGGGTGCCCACTCTCACCACTACTATTCAACATAGTTTTGGAAGTTTTGGCCACAGCAATCAGAGCAGATAAAGAAATAAAAGGAATACAGATTGGAAAAGAAGAAGTAAAACTCTCTCTGTTTGCAGATGACATGATCCTCTATATTGAAAACCCTAAAGACTCTACGAGAAAATTACTAGAGCTAATCAGTGAATATAGCAAAGTTTCAGGATACAAAATCAACACACAGAAATCCCTGGCATTCCTATACACTAACAGTGAGAAATCAGAAAGAGAAATTAAGGAAACAATCCCATTCACCATCGAAACAAAAAGAATAAAATACTTAGGAGTATTTCTACCTAAAGAATCAAAAGACTTGTATATAGAAAACTATAGAACACTGATGAAAGAAATCAAGGAGGACACAAACAGATGGAGAAATGTACCGTGTTCCTGGATTGGAAGAATCAATATAGTGAAAATGAGTATACTACCTAAAGCAATCTATAGATTCAATGCAATTCCTATCAAGCTACCAGAGGTCTTCTTCAAAGAATTAGAACAAATAATTTCTCAATTTGTATGGAAATACAAAAAACCTCGTATAGCCAAAGCAATCTTGAGAAAGAAGAATGGAACTGGCGGAATCAACCTACCTGACTTTAGGCTATACTACAAATCCACAGTCATTAAGACAGTATGGTACTGGCACAAAGACAGAAACATAGATCAATGGAACAGAATAGAAAGCCCAGAGATAAATCCACGCATCTATGGACACCTTATCTTTGACAAAGGAGGCAAGAATATACAATGGAGAAAAGACAACCTCTTTAACAAGTGGTGCTGGGAAAACTGGACAGCCACTTGTAAAAGAATGAAACTAGATCACTTTCTAACACCATACACAAAGATAAACTCAAAATGGATTAAAGATCTAAGCATAAGACCAGAAACTATAAAACTCCTAGAGGATAATACAGTTGCATAATATTATTTCAATATTTGTGTCGAAAGTCAGATTACCTTTTGAAACATCATCTCTATATTGTAAAATCAATAAAGTAGAACAAGCCTTCCAAAATCATGTTATATATATCCAGTGTTAGAAATATGACTCTCCAAAATAATATAATTTCTGCTTTTTACATCAACTTCATCACTAACTCTTTTAATTTTTTAATTAATAAATATACTGAAATTGCAGCACACATTGATATGGTAGGTTTAGAATATGGTTATTTCTCTAAACTTTTTTCTGGTCCAGTAGCTGAACTAATCTTTAGAAATAATTTGTGATCCTAGTTATGATTTTAGTGAATTTTATATCCAATATGCCAAAATAAAGTGTGAATCATTTTTCATGAGTTAAATGTGATTCCTTTCTGGGATTTTTTTTCTGGGATTTTATAGAAAGTTAATTTTTAAGGAGTGAAGGAAGTAAATAATTACTCAATAAGGATAAATATGAAACTTGTTCTGTACCTTGCAGTATGTTTTCTGTTTGATTTTATTGACTGGGTAATGAATTTCTCATGCTTATCTTTAAATCTCATCCCTAAGTAATGATACTGCTTCTAGGTTCAAGCCAAGAGTACAAAGAATTGCTTCTGTCTTCAGAAGATTTTTCTCCCAAAACCATTCTAAAATTAATTTTCAAGTACATACTTATGGATATAATAATTTTATTATTTATGATAATGTCATCACACTTACTTTAGTTATTTTATCACTTTAATATGTCACTCAACCTCCACAACAGGCATTCTAGAAATGAACATATGGATTAGAAAAATAATTAAATCTCGATATTTTAATTTAAATCCTAACCACATCTAATAGCTTCCAAGCATGAAACATGCCAATATTATGTGAAATAAAGGGAAAAATTCAGACCGTCTAAAAGCCATGCTTATCATTTATCAGTTTAGTAACAATGAAAGGTGACAGAAATTGATAAATATACCTTCTGTGACTTATACTAGCTAAAAAACTTATATAACTATTGTGGCTATTAATCTATTTCTCTGGTAGAGTTTCTCTCAGCTTATATACATGGATTATGACAAGCACTTACGTGTGTAAGAAAGTAGAAATAAAGAAAAGTAAAATAGTGTATCTTTCACTCTCACTTATTATTTGTGTAATAATAATTACCACAACAATCCTGTAAGATGGATTTGAATATATTTCAAAACTTTGAAAATACTCAAATACAATCATACTCTTAAAGCTCCAAATTAAAAGAATAATTAGAAACACAGTTAAATATTTGTTACAGCAGGTTTATTAAAAATTTATTCCAAAAAGAATAGAAAGCAGTCTAAATGTCTAAAATATATACATATTTTGGAATATCATCCAGCCATTAAAAATAATTTTCTCAGAAAGTACTGAACACAATGGCAAAATGCTCCAGTAATGCTGCAGAGATACTGTTCCTATGAAAGTACATCCCAACTGACATTTCCTATAAATCCCCTGAAACTTCAGATGAATTCTCTAGCATCCCACCTTCAGTTCAAGATCAGAATTAGGGAAATTCTAATACTTAAAATCCCTGGTACTTAAAATCCCTGGTTTTATGGGACAGTGTTTCCCGTTTAGGGACAAGGCAAAGAGCTTGGTACATGGGCATAGTCTTGATAAACACTATCCCTAAAAAGGAAGATTTAAATTGTGAAAAGACCATCATTAGCCATAGAAAAGGCTAAATCCAGGAAAATAATATAAAGAACCGAGAACTTTTAGGAGACAGCAATCAACATAAAGCACATACAAGCTAGAACAAATGAGCAGATCAGAGAGAGAAGCCCAACACAAAACACAAGATGAATTATTTCCCAGTGAAATTGAGCAGGCCATATTTTACAGCATCTCTACTGCTTAACACCCTGGATAGTCAGCAATCTAAATGTCTGGACTACTACCAAGCTGAGTAGCTATCCAAGGTAGCTGGCGAGGGGGGGATGAGGGGCTGCCAGACACCACTCCTCAACAACTTTATGACAGAGAAATCATTTAATCTCTCCACCTACTACTTCCACCAACTTAACATGGAGATGTTAGTATTCTACTACACTGTGAAATTATCAATTTGAAAATCTATTCAGGGTCCCAAAGTTTTCCCCATAAAAGTCTCTGCAAAAGGATGAAAGCATTATATTTAATATTATAATGGTCTATTTCCTCACATGAATTATGCCACTTCTCCTTCCCCTCACTCTATAAAAGAAAAGGATCTAGTCTATAAGCAGACATAGTTCTAAATATATGACCCTATTAAAAACTCAACAGCAATCTCATTGCAAGTTATCTTAAGATAATGAAAACTCTATTAGAAATAAATTTACAAAATTAATCAAGGGCATGACATTTTCCAGTTGTGGTCTAAATTTTTCTAGCAACAGCTCCATAGCAGAGCTCTCCATCCATGTGGTAAAAAATGGCAAAGTATAATAATAAGACAAGTATAAAGTATGTGGTACATGAGTGTGCCAGTATCATTCACCTGAAGAGGCTTGGTATCTGTACAGTTATCTCTGTCAACTTTAATTCATCCAATATTAAGTGTCATCCATAAACTATTCATATAATTGAATGTAAAAAATAAAACTAAGGAACTAAAATGTCCTGTTACTCACCACAGACTTTGACATATTTTCTACTAAAAATTGTCACTTACTCGATAACTCTATTCACTTGGGAGATCTCTCACCCTAGATACACACGAAATGTTCATGAAGTTAGGACAGGCAGACATTTGGAGTAACACCACTGGGAGTTTAGGTCCTGACTTCATACTTGATGCAAATGTTCAGTCCCTTGCCACCTCACTCCCAGTCCATCAGTTTGAATGACATTCTCTTCCCACACCGAAAGAGATAAATTTTACATGCCACAGAAATATGAAAATAAATCTTATTTTTCTTGACCATACATAAATCTTTCTAACACTGTTGTTAATAGAATGCTTGCATATACATTTTATTTCTAATCAAGGAAACATTTGCTAAAAATCATATCTAAAGGTAAGGCTTATTTTTAATTATTATTTTATTGGCTGATCACAGACAAGTTTAATTTGCTCATAATCATAATTTTATACTTAAGAGTGAAATTTTAATTAACTGAATATATATTGTATCTCAAAATTTGTGAGAATTCTTATTTTTAAAAGTCCATTTTAATCTACTGGACCTCAGTATTTGCAAGGTATCTTCTTTAATACTTTTAGCTGTGCTCACTCATGAAATAATTAGGCAGTTCATTTCAAATAATTTTATAAATCAGTGACAATGACATCATTTTATTATATTAAAAAGTCTGCTATATCATGTATATATGACTGTAGCACATCAAGTTACTATACATCTTGAAGCTCATAAGAAGAGAGTGGTGTTTAGAGACTACAGCACAAAAAGTCTTTCCACAGTCAGTTAATTTAAGTTACTATAATGTAAGCCCTCCTAAAGGAAATCAGTCCTGGGTGTTCATTGGAAGGACTAATGTTGAAGCTGAAACTCCAATACTTTGGCCACCTGATCCGAAGAGCTGACTCACTGGAAATGACTCTGATGCTGGGAAAGGTTGAGGGCAGGAGAAGGGGACGACAGAAGAAGAAATGGCTGGATGGCATCATCAACTTGCTGGACATAGGTTTGGGTGGACTCAGGGAGTTGGTGATGGACAGGGAGGCCTGGAGTGCTGCACTTCATGGAGTCACAAAGAGTCGGACACTACTGAGCGACTGAACTGAACTGAGCTGAGTGTAAGCCCAAATTATTTATTATTCCTTTGCTTGAAAGCTTTAAGCAAATTCTGCATATATACTATTATTTGTATTTTAATTTGAAACAAAATAGATTGTTTTAAAAAATATACTGTTTTAGACAAAAACACTACATTATAAATGAAGAAATACAACAAACTACCTAGACTCTAAAATTTCAGTAGAAATCCAGCCACATATTCTTTATTGAAGAAAAAAGTCTTATCCAGAGTGAAGTAAGCCAGAAGGAAAAACAACAATACAGTATACTAACGCATATAGTTGGAATTTAGAAAGATGGTAACGAGAACCCTGCATGCGAGACAGCAAAAGAAACGCAGATGTATAAAACAGACTCGTGGACTCTGTGGAAGAGGGCAAGGGTGGGATGATAAGGGAGAATTGCATTGAAACATGTTAATTACCATATGTGAAATCAATCACCAGCCCAGGGTTGATGCTCGGGGCTGGTGTACCGAGATGACCCAGGGGGAGGGAATTGGGAGGGAGGAGGGCGGGGGGTTCTGGAGGGGGAGCATATGTATACCCATGGAGGTTTCATGTCAATGTATGGCAAAACCAACACAATTAAGTAAAGAAAATTTAAAAAAAAAAGAAACATAAAAAAAATAAAATAAAATAAAGAAAAAAAGTCAAAGGGAAAATACATACTTTAGGGTCAAAACTGAAGTGTACCTGTAAAAAAATCCCTTCACATTTCTCTCACACCAGAGTGGTATGTTACCAATTATACTAGAAACAATTTCCATGATTTTAGGTACATTTTGTTCTTTGTTCATCTTATATATCTCCTATAGTGGAATCTCTAGTACTTAATTACGCCCAATCAATATTTGTTGAATAATTAAATATATGCTAATTATAAATAAGTTTAATTACACAAAATGGATTACTTCTTGAGATATCTCTGTATATCAACATACCTATATGTATATCTAATTTCTAACTCTCGAACACTATCTTTTATCTAATCTCTACAACCATCCTAAATGTTTAACTCTTTTGGGATTATTTATGATTTTCTCCAACAAAACTCTTTCTAAAATAACTCCGCTCCAACCCCTGGGTTTGTTTTTTTTTTTGTAATATATACATAACTCATATAACAATCAGACTTGTTACTTCCCAACTTTTACACTCAGAAAAATGATAACTCTAGTTTTCTCCTCCTCCCTCTCTCCCATGGAAGGGTCAGTAGCAAACATCACTGGTGGAGGTGGAGACTGAAAAACCAGGAACTCGGTGTTCAGACGCTCTGCCATCATCAGGGGAAGGAGTTGGGGACAGTGGCAATTCACCTGGACAGTCCCAGTAAGTAGAGGGAAACAGACACAGCTCAGACGACTGCCTCACCCACACCTGCCCTGGATGATCTGAGCCATTAATATCTGTTCAATGCAGAATGGTAATATCAATTAACGTAGTGCAAACTTGAAAAGGCTTCCACTTGTAAAAAAAAAAAGTATGTAAATTAGTTTTATTTAGGTGAAGATTTTACTGTTTGCAATGAAAAATATGTACTTTTCTGAATGTTTTTATAAAAAAAGGGAACAATATAGATACATTAGAAAACCAGCTCTTTGAAATTAACCAAAAAATGCATGGCCTATATTTAGTATTAAAACTTAGGCAGCAATTTGGCAACAAGCTAAAGAAAATAGGAGAGAAAAACTACATAAAGTGCCCTTAATGTTGGCTTTTACTCATTCTAGCATTATTCCTGAACCGATAATTATAGCTTTCTTATGTAAAGAATTCCATATTGGTTTGAAACACTAAAGCTTACTATTAACACCAGTAAGAACATATTTTTGGATATAATCAAACACTATACTAACTTGATCCTCAATTAGACCTTAAACTAGAAAACACAGCTGAATGTGAGAAACAATTACTTTATTTGGTATCTTGAAATGTGGTAGAAACTTCTATATAAAACTGCTAAGATAAAAACTTATATAAAACATACTTTTATAGCTATCAGGTATGGAACTTCAAAGAAATTTTTTTTCAAAGATCAGTAAAAAATTCTTAAGGGAATTCCTTTTTCTTTAACTAAATAATAACTAAATAGTCAGTTTAGCAGGAGGATGTGGAATTTCTGCTGTTTCATCTCCTTAGTTATGTCCTCAATGTTTTTCTTCCCAGGTATTTGGTACCTCAGTAGGTAAAGAATCCACCTGCAATGCGAGGACCCAGGTTTGATCCCTGAGTTAGAAAGATCCCCTGGAGAAGGAAATGGCAACCCACTACAGTATTTTTACCTGGAAAGCCCCATGGACAGAGGAGCCTGACAGGCTACAGTCCACAGGGTCACAAAAGCTGGACACGATTTAGTAACTAAACCATTATCACTCATTGACTGAATAACTAAAAGACATAAAAGTATTTTCATGTAGAACTGTACATAATGGGGTGAAGGATATATGTATAGAGCCATTTCACACAGCCATTTTAGGGTGTGGCAGTGCAGCCTAAGTAATGTAAGATATATGAATATTGTGAGACATATAAATATTGGAAAAATTAGTATAATTACATTTAGATTATGTTGCTATATGTTACTGTTATTTTCAAAATATGTCCTAACTTTAGAATCAGGAATATAATTTCTCTTACTTCTCATCAATTTTTTTTCCCCATGTCTGACTGAAAGAGTCTTCAGCTCTTTTGGATCAAACACACAGCTTCAAATAGTTCCAGTCAAGGTGATCCAAATTTGACCATTTCCACTTTTTCAAGAGTTGATCTCCAACCAATATGAACCAATCAAGAAAACTGAAACGATCAATTTTTATTTTTCTGAGTACAGTGACTTCAAACCAACAACCATAGGACTTATTATTATTATTTAAAATGAAGACACATACATGCCTCAAAGTGCTAAAAATAGTTCAGTGATTTTCATTTAAAGAGCAAGTAACTTAGGCAAGGCCAAATAATTGTACAGCAAAGATTAGAAAATTCCTTCATTCATTTAAAAATTTAATTCACTCCATTTAATATTTGAGAAAAAACCCTAAAAAGAATATAGTTGATGATAAATGTATATAAGCTAAAGTAGTAAACCTGAAAATAATCCAATGATTGCATTTTCAGGAAGAGACAATGCTTATTTTAGCAGAGTTATGGAGCTTGAATAATGCTCCCTTAAATTCAATCCCCTCACACTTAATTTAACTTTTTACAAATTCCTTTATTTTTTATTTATGGACTTCCTTGGTGGTTTAGAATGTAAAGAATCTCCCCATAATACAGGAGACCCAGGTTCGATCACTGGGTCAGAAAAAATCTCCTGGAGAAAGGAATGGCTACCCAATCCAGTATTCTTGCCTATAAAACCACGTATAGAGGAGCTTTATGGGCCACAGACCATAGGATAGCAAAGAGTCGGACACGACTAAGTACCTAACACTTTCATACTTTCACTTTATATATACAAATAAAAAGCTAAAAATAAAATTACTACTTTACATTTGCTATTAATATACATATAACATCAAATAATTTCACAGTCAATACAAACATAAATAAAGAACCAATAAAACTCAAATTCACAATACTATTAATATGACAGATTATGATATTTAAGTTAGACATATTAGGATATATTTTATTTACAAATAAAATACTAAGTTTGACTACACTCTATATTTACACAGGGAACTTTCAAGTTCAACACAGTGATGAATCAATCCTTTCAAAATCATTCTATATTTAAAATGCTATGAAACTTCTGTTGATACAAAGAAATTATTTTCATTTGGATTTTGCTTTTTTATGCAACACATTACCTTTACTCTGAATAACTAATATTTATGCTCAGATGCTCAGTCGTGTCCAACTCTTTGTGACTCCATGGACTGCAGCCCAACAGGTTCCTCTGCCCATAGGATTCTCTCTGCAAAAATACTGGAATGGGTTGCCATTTCCACCTTCAGGGAATCTTTCCAAAGCAGGGATTGAACCTGTGTCTCTTATGTCTTCTGCATTGGTAGGCAGATTCTTGACCCCTAGTGCTACCTGGGAAGCCCCAATTAACATTTAAGTAAATTAAATCTGCATAAAAGTTTACTTGGAAAAAAGTGCTTAAGTAGACCTAGACAACATGCACGTTTTGCCAGTACTCAGATTTAGAATATACTCATATAACTTTTTGCTGTAGTCTGAATGTTTGTGGCCCCTCCCCCAGTTCATATGTTGGAATCCTAACCATCAAAGATGATAGTATTTGTAGGTGGGGCCTTTGGGAGGTGTTTAAGTAATGAGAACAGAGTCATCATTAATGGGATAGTGTGTGTGCATGCTAAGTTGCTTCAGTCATGTCCAATTCTTTGTGACCCTATGGACTGTAGGCTGCCAGGCTACTCTGTCCATAGGATTCTCCAGGCAAGAGTACTGGAGTGGGCTGCCATGCCCTCCTCCAGGGGATCCTCCCAGCCCACGTATTGAACTCACATCTCTTTAAGTCTCCTACATTGGCAGACAGGTTCTTTACCACTAGCACCACTGGAGAAGCCCCCATTAATGGCATTAATGCCTTATTATAAGAAGGCTTCGGAAGAATCTCTGGTCCTTTCCACCACATGAGGACACAGGGACAAATCACAGTTTACATCCACAAGAGGGCCTTCATCACATACCAAGCCTGCCAGCATCATCATCCTGAACTCCCCTGCCTCCAGAACTGTGAGAAATAAATGTCTGCTGTTTATAAACCACCAATTTTCTGCTCCTTCCTTACAGAAGCCCCAGAGAGCTAAAACACCTTTTTAAGATTTTTGTAGTAATAAAAACATAAAGTATAGACATTCTAATGAAGATCTTTAAAGTCCAGAAGGATATCTCCAGGATACCCATTTTGTAAAGCACCATACTAAAATAATCTGTCACTTAACAAAATGAAATACTGAGGCTCCAGCAAGTAAAGTGTCTTACTCACAGTCATCTGTTATTGTCAAGGCTTCTGCAACACTATTACTGTCCTCGTCTTCATTCACTGATCTCAAATTCTTGAAACTTAATGTATAACTTTCATTCCATATGTTTATATAGATTATGTGGACTAAAGGTAATGAGTTTTGAAGTACTTTAGCCATGTGTGTAAGCTAAGTCTCTTCAGTCATGTCTGACTCTTTGCAATCCCATGCACTGTAGTCTCCAGGCTCCTCTGTCCATGTGATTCTGCAGGCAAAACTATTGAAGTGGGTTGCCATTTCCTCTTCCAGGGGATCTTCCCAAACCAGGGATCAAACCCAAGTCTCCTGCATTACAGGTAGATTCTTTACCACTGAGCCACCAGGAAAGCCCACATTAGCCGTAGGAACATTTTATATTCTTGCTTATTTATCTGTAGTGGACTAAAATTCTATGCAGAATCTTCAGTGAGAAAATGCAAAGAAAGAGTTAATTTATTGGCATAGTAATTATTTCAAAACAGTTTGAGAAGGTTTCTAAATGGGCTTTGTATTAGATATTGAAGTCATAAATGTTCAACAGGTTTAACAATGTTTGTAATTCATAGACATTAAACAAAGTCTTCCAAGTAACAAAGTTTAGCTTTAATGGTGGCAAATATTCATTTCTAATTACGTAGGCATGTATATGGGTGGGAGTATGTGAGTATATGAACCTGAGTATAGACTATGTTTCAAAAACCATGACCTGAGTTGCAGTAAACATTTCCAAATTTATTTTGGAAAACATAATATAAAAAGATATCCTGGATGCATTCTGAAAGAAAGAACAATTTAAAGATTTAAACAAACATTGTTAATGTGATTATAGGTATAAATTATAGGTATGCATAGAATTTTCTGTTGAGACAAACAATTTATGACCAATTTTCCAGATGCCACAATTCTATTTTTAAGTTAAGGAAGGGGCATAGGTATTTTTAACTACACCTTGTATAACTTTCCATTTTAAATTGCACATTCAAGCTAAATTAGAAGCAAAACTATGCATTGGGGTGTTCTATACTCAGAAAACATCTTATTTTTCTATTCCTCTGGAGGACAAAGACTAAATTATTATTGTCTGAATATCAGAAATAACTGGGAAAAGAAAAGAAAACAATCTCAAAGATTTTCCTAAGCATAATATATAAGGAAAAACAAGGAATTTGTTTATGAACAAATTACCAAAAATAAATAAACTGAAGTGCCTTGTTTCAGTTGAAATTTTTTGATAACGGGTCTCCAGACAAGTGAAGGTCACAAAGATATCTATTAAAGTAACCTGTGTAAGTCTTTGGAGAAAGAGGAAAAGTTAAAATCGCATTCCAACATCTCTTGCAACTGGTTCCCAGCTGTTCTGTAAATAGGAAATCTTGCATATGTGATTCCTGAAAAAAATGAAGAAATTTACCAATTTACCTATATTTATTGAAAATTCAGGCTGCAGTGGTGTAGAATGAAAGGAAATGACAATTGAGACTAGTGCTAGATGACTTTCTGTTGATTCTACAGCTTTGAATTACATAATAGACCATCATTTCTATCTTTGCCACTACCTCCACTCTCCTCCTGTCTTGTCTCCTTTATATAAAAGGAGAGGAAATACAGGAACTAGAATTGAGGCCAAGTGCTCTTTCCTGGTGATGGACAGGGAAGCCTGGAGTCCTGCAGTCCATGGAGTTGCAAAGAGTCAGATATGACTGAGCGACTGAACTGAACTGAAAAGTGCTACTAAACTGCTGTGTGAACAGACATATTTTTAATTGCAAATGTACACACATCTTCATTAAAGTCATTTAAAACTATGTTTTTTTTAAATTTATTTATTTTGATTTTATTTACATTATTGTGTTGGTTTTGCCATACATTGACATGAATCTGCCATGCGTATACTTGTGTTTCCCTTCCAGAACCCCCTTCCCTCCTCCCTCCCAATTCCATCCCTCTGGGTCATCCCAGTGCACCAGCCCTGAGCATCAAACCTGGGCTGGCAATTGATTTCACATGTGATGATTAACATGTTTCAATGCCGTTCTCCCATATCATCCCACCCTTGCCCTCTCCCAGAGTCCAAAAGACTCTTCTATACATCTGCGTTTCTTTTGCTGTCTCGCATACAGGGTTCTCGTTACCATCTTTCTAAATTCCATATATATATATATATATATATGTTAGTATACTGTATTTTTGTTTTTCCTTCTGGCTTACTTCACTCTGGATAATAGGCTTCAGTTTCGTCCACCTGAGTAGAACTGATTCAAATGAATTCTTTTTAATGCCTGAGTAATATTCCATTGTGTATATGTACCACAGCTTTCTTATCCATTCGTCTGTTGATGGGACACCTAGGTTGCTTCCATGTCCTGGCTATTGTAAACAGTGTGGCGATGAACACTGGGGTGCACGTGGCTCTTTCAATTCTGGTTTCCTCGGTGTGTATGCCCAGCAGTGGGATTGCTGGGTCATATGGTAGTTCTATTTCCAGTTTTTTAAGGAATCTCCACACTGTTTTCCATAGTGGCTGTACTAGTTTGCATTCCCACCAACAGTGTAAGAGGGTTCCCTTTTCTCCACATCCTCTCCAGCATATGCTTGTTAAAAATACATTTTAAGGTAAAAGTCAGTCATTGTTGTATGTGCTACTTTTATACAAAGTCCCTGGTCTCAGGGAGTTTATATTCTGCTGAAGAGAAGAAATTAATTAATTTTATAAATATAAGAGGAAAATTTATTTTAAAGATCAATATTTAATGAGAAATTATTCCCACTAATCATGATATCATTAAAGCTTTCTCTACAGGATACAGGAAAAATGAATTACAAGTTAAAAAAAGAACCCACAATAAGTAACAATAATTTATGTTCCTTGTCTTCAAAGTTTATGTCCTCCTACAAAAGAGGACATTCGTCTTTAATCTTCTTATTTTATTTAGATGGGAATGATAGCTTCAGAATATTTAAAGTACATGAACTAATGTATGTATCACCAATATAGTTAAGTGAAATTAAATATGACAATACTTTATCAAGGCTTTGTTATAAGAAGAACAACAATTTGCAGATGATAAAGACCCAGCAGAATAAAAGCCTGATTGCAGTGATGAATAATGCATATTGCCTATGGTACTAATTAACCTTTACTCCAGTAAGATATTATAGAACAATAAGGCTAATTTGAATGTGGTCCAGCACTTTTCCCTATTGCTTATGGTTATCACCCTTCAGAACATGTAAAGTTTTA
Organism: Antilocapra americana; assembly: GCA_007570785.1. NCBI lineage: Eukaryota > Metazoa > Chordata > Mammalia > Artiodactyla > Antilocapridae > Antilocapra > Antilocapra americana. Next base: position 2,585,187 of record ML661915.1, on the reverse strand, counting down.
TTTTGTGAAATGAAAAAGATTATGTTAAAATATGTAAAATAATAAAAAATAAAATTACATTTTAATATCATGCATTTTCCAAAATGCAAATTGCTGCTGCTGCTGCTGCTAAGTCACTTCAGTCATGTCCTATACATAATATAATGTACAAGGTACAGAGCATAAAAATAAAATATACTAAGTAGAAATAAACATACCCTGTTTACTTACAGAGTAAATTATAAAAAATATTAGCAACACATATTAATTTGGTAAAAAATACTTAGCTAAAATATCAATATATGACCAAGCCAACTGGACTCAAAATCCGTACAGGTTAAATCCAATCCTTTAACTAGTGCAATGAAGAAATTCCCCTTTCATCTTAAAACAGTAAAATGAATTAAATGGACAAGGTATAACTAAAATTTGTAGTGGGAAGGTTTCCTTCAAAAATAAACTCCTATGAATTTATTCAAAATATAATACCTCGTTCTTTGTGATTAAATCACTGTTGGATAGACAGTCATAGTGAATGCCTGAGAAAAGATAAATTATTTTCAACTAAAAATGCCAATCTTTGTTGTAATCATATTATTGAAGTTATTTAGGTGTATTTTAAAATCAAAATAACATTTTAAATTCCTATATTTAAAAAATTTCTTGCAAAAATTTGATAATAGAAAAAAGATCTTTTTAGATTTTTAGGTGAAACATATAGCTTTCTTATTCCCCTCCAAAACATGCTGCAAAGTGACAATGCATACCTACACACATGAACCTTTTCTCTACTGTACCTTTAAAATTAGGGGGAGTGGTGGAAAAGAGATACTACATGTGAGCAGAAACTGAGTATCTAGTAGAAAAGAATCTCTACTAGCTTTATATAAATATACTTCTAAGTAAAAATGCTGCTCTCTTAATTCATAAGTGTATGTTTATTTTTAGAGAGTTTGCAATATGTCAATGTCATTCTTGATGGAAATTCTTCACATTTGAACTATTCCCGTTTGAGAGAAAATTATAAAGTGTTCCTGATATTTTTAATCAAAACAATATTCTAAGGGAATATTGTTAGGTAGTCTATTTACATATTTATCAATCATGTAATAATTACATACATGTTCTTCACTCTTTTGAACTGGTTATCTCTTGATGTGAAAAATCAAAGAAAATTTCAGAGAGACGATAAAACCAATGCTTGTAAAATAGAGTGTGCTGGTCTCTCTACTACCAGTATGTGGTGTGGGAGTTAAAAGCAGAGACTAAAACAAATGGCCTGGGCATCCATCCAACTCCTTCCCACCACTTACTGACTGTTACCCTTGTTACATAAACTCTCTATGTCTGCTTGTTTTTCCATAAAACTTAAAAACCATACATGATTCATAAGGCTTGTGGAACAAATTATATAATAAATAAACAGTATTCAGTAGACTCTGTGCCACAAACAATTTGCTATAGAAGTGTTGGGCATGTTATCATTATTATCTTAATATCATCAACAAGATTATCATCATCTCTAATGATGGAACAGAAACGATGCATTAATTGTACAGAAAAATTCCTAAACACACTTAACAAATATTTATGTCAGACTATGTCTTTACATATCACAATAATACCCTTCTCTATCCTTTGGTTCTAAGGTAACCAAACCAAACAGCCTTTTTTGGAAGAGTAAGGCAAAAGAAATAACTAAGCCAAAATAGCTTTCTCTTCAGGAATTAACAGCTTCTCAAAGAGTAAAGGTTTTAAATGAAGGAAATAAATTTGTAATAGAAAAACTTATTAAAGAAGGAGAAAAAAAGGAAATTAAGAGAGGATATAAGTAGAACCAGTCATAAGTAAAGCCAAACAAACAATACACAACAGAGCAGCTTGTATTAGATAAAAATATAATTAAGAATTGGAGGAAAAAACATAACCTAGTCTTAAATCTTGTCTGAGAGTTGTGCCTCAGAGTTTTTCAAGGTCAAATATCACTTCAGTGAGAAAAAAAATATATTCCAAGTGTGTTTTAATTAACGGTCAGAGCTAATGTAGTCACTACTTTCCTGAGTTGAAACAGGATATATTCACTTTAGCAGCAGAGAAGCTGAAATGACAGAATACAAATATAGAGACAAATCTTTTGGTCTCCAGGACCAAAGAAAGATCTCTCTGGAAAGGTCAGGGATATGTGAGGATTATTGGAGATCACAGTTATATTTAGTTGTGTATCTGCCCTTTCTATACAGAAAATATAAAACATTTGATATACTTAGCATTTATAAATCAACAAGCTCTAAGAAGCATTTAAAAACTATGTTATAAACTAGAAACCAATTGGACAAAAATAGAGAAAAGGAACATTTATCCCCTCTGTTTTCATCCTTATCTATCAGAGTTATATTGCTTCTATATACTTGGCATTTGGTGGGGTCCAAAAATGCATGAATAGATGCTATTTTATCCCAGTACATTTCTGTTTCACCCATTAGAACATAACGACATTTTGCCTTTATTATCAGGCTCACTGTTTAATTTAGATAGGTCAACAGAGAAGTAAAAATTATTTTAATTATACTGTTTTGTTTATGAAGATATGTTTGGTCATTTTTTAATTTTTATATTGTATTTGTTCTGTATTTCATTTCATTTCAATTTCCAACAATCAAGAAAGACATGAATACACTTCAAAATGGAAATTTCCAGTAAGAATCCTATTACCTGAAAACTGTGTAATATCAGAAGTGGTGGAGAGGCTATGTATGTGGAAGTTCAAAGGTCACACCTGTCCATGAGGGGCAGAGGTTTTCCCCAAGCCTGAATCCTTACTAAATCCCCACACTCACATTATACAGTTTAGTTTCATTGTTCTTCCTTCCCTACCCCATCCCCACATGAAATAAAAGCAATAAAACAAACAAACCTTGAATAAAATGACCCTTTACTCCAAATAAGTATTAGTCACTCAGTCATATACCACTCTTTTGTGACCCCATGGACTGCAGCCCACCACGCTTCGATGTCCATGGAATTCTCCAGGTAAGAATACTGGAGTGGGTTGCCATTTCCTTCTCCGGGGGATCTTCCCAACCTAGGGATGGAACCCAGGTCTCTTGCATTGCTAGCAGATTCTTTGACCATCTGAACCACCTGGGAAGCCCTTTACTCCAAAGGCTAAAACATTAAAGAGAAAAAAGTTTTCTATACTACTTATGGCAGTAGATAAAATGGCAAAGTATTTCACATGCACAAGTATGCAAAAAGCAAAAGTCAAAAATGCATCTACAGTTTTCACCCTATAACCCAAACTCTCACTCTTTCTCAGCATATAAATTAGGCTTATTCCAAAAAGTTTTTTTCTTCCACCTATTTGACTATTCACATGTTGTTGTTTAGTCACTCAGTCATGTCAGATTCTTTGCCACCCCATGAACTGCAGCACTCCAGGTTCCTCTGTGCTCCACTACATCTCCTGGAGTTTGCTCAAATGCATGTCCTCTGAGTCAGTGATGCTATCTAACCATCTCATCAATATTCACATAGAAAATATGTAATCAAGTCTAGTTTGGCTCCTGATTACAGGGCCTCTACTCTCCAAGGTCAGAGCTTCCTGTTCTTACAAGTTCCTCTCACTCCTCACTCAGTCTTGTTTTGCTTTATTTGCTTTATTCCCTGGTGATACAAATCCTTCTCCCTCAAAATGCCTTTCTGTGTCCTCCATCTGAGGTGTGAATATGGGGGCAAGACTCTCCTCCAGGGGACTCTGGTGGCTCCTAGGTCTCTTCAGGGTGCCTCTACCTCTGAGGTACAGTGCAGAGCTGCTCACAAGAGATGTGAGATTAGCCCACAAGGAAATCGGGTCAGGGTGACAAAATTAAGTGCAGTTCAAAAGCATTTTAATGGAGAACATAAAAGAGAGTGGGAAAATACAGATTTGAAACAAACACACCTAGATTAAAATGCCAGTTTCCCACTTTCCAGTTTTAGTTAAAACTAACCTCTCGTGCTTCGGTTACCCCAGAAACTATGGCTCACAGGATGCTGTCAAGCTTAAAAGAGAGAAAAATGTGAATAAAACATTTAACGGTATGGGCACACAGCAGGTCTCTGCACATGTGTCAACCCTTCTTCTTTCTTACCACCCCATTTAAGATGCTCTGACAATTCTGGCATTCAGAATTGTCATTTATTGTCAGTTTTTGTCATTTGTCATTTATTGGCCTTATTTCTTGGAATCTTTATTATTTCTAGTATATTAATGCTTTTCATACAGACTTGAAAGTCAAAACATTCCCTTTGGCCAACTTTTGTATTTTCTAGGAACAAAGTTTGTTTTTCCCCCAGTTTTCATTCCATTATCTTCTGACTTCAGACAAAAATAACTTCTCTTCTGAAATCTGATCATAGGATTGCTCTGGCCAGTCTTCCCCTTGATGATGCAGGTTGTCCTTGATTAAGACTTTCACCTTCATCAGATTTTTCTAAAATTCGACTTTTTTTTTTTTTTTTTTTGCCTAACTCTGTCTCCTGAATGATTACTTTCTTCTTCTTTCAGTCCCTAATCAAAGTTTATTATTAATGGACTCTCCGGTCCTATACATGCATGCTAAGTCGCTTCAGTCATGTCCAACTCTTTGCAACCCTATGGATTGTAACCTGCCAGGCTCCTCTGCCCATAAGACTATCTAGGCAAGAATGCTGGAGTGGGTTACCGTGCCCTCCTCCATTCCTGTAACATACATTTAATTCCTTGCCACAGGCTTAGTTGGCCCAGTTTATTTCTGTCTTAAATTGAAATCTAAAAGTTCGCATTTACACTCACACTCAGAAACCTTAGTCTTTACAGGCCCTGACCTGAGAAGCTGCCTCAATGCTGACTGGACAGAGTGCTCCCAACTCCCAGGGTTCCAAGTCTCCTAGAAGGATAGCCCAATACCCCAGGGTGATGAAAGCAACACAAGGAAATGTTAGTTCAAAAAGCACAAACAAACAAGCAAAACTCCAGCACTTTGCCTAGGGTTATTTTTCATTGAAATCACTTTCAACTTTTAGAGCTAACTAGCATGTACTGAGGATTTGCTCTGTGCCAAGTACTAAGCTTCATGAGCCTCCAGTCTTTAAAATCTAATCCAGGTTTCAAAATCATAAACAATGCCTCTATTGTGGGAGACAGTGGAAACATTTTTTTTTCTGTGCATTAGTTTCTAACTTTATGTACTGAGAGCAATAATATCTCAGGGCCTGGCAATAAAGCATGGAAGAAATCAAACCATAAAAATAAGGCACTATCCTTGAGTATTATTTTGAGGCAACTACCAACAGATTTTTCCCTCTTGTCCACAGTGGGGGAAAAGTTTCTATTTTGGATTTAACTTCATTTTCACCTGAAATTAAGAGTGAGGTTCCCCCAAGTTTGTGTGCATTATCTGTTGCTGCTTGTCTATTTGGGTCTGAAGAGGGAAGGCTGACTTAAGTCGGTTCTATTATTACTGTGTAAATGCCCTCACCACCCCCTCTCTCCAGCCACTGACTGTGTCCAAGAAAAAGCTACTGCTGTCATAAAACAAGGAGACCTCACTGTTGTGACATTTCATTTATCTGGGCAGCAACATGCTTGAAAGGAGACTGCCTCATTCTGAGTAAAGTATGGAAGACAATCAAAGCCAGTTAAGCAAACCAGTGTTGACATATTAAATCATGCTTGAACCAAAAGAGCAAAAACAGATGATACACAAAACCTTCTAAAGAGAATTTTAAATAAATAAATAATACAGGTCAGTCTGGTTCTAAAAAAAGAAGCTTTTAGCATTGGAAAATACTGGGACTAGGTGATCAGGGGGAAATCTTTCACAGGAGTCAGTGAATATATTGCTCCCTGATTGTGAGGTACAAACCTAGAGTTAGTGCCATAGAGGGAAGCATGAGGGAACACTGGGAAATTTGGAGGAAATCACATCACGGTACTTCTCAATCCATAAAATGGAAAATAAAATTTTGATACTCCTGTTCTTTATTTAAGAAATGTCTTAACAGAATCCTTTCCGCAGCACTCAGAATTCATCAGAGGAAAAGCCCTTATGCATACGGAGCAGTGTATTATTAGGTTCCTGCACAATCACACAGCAGGAACTTTGGAGCATTCATTCTCTATGTCTGATTCCTGCTAACAATTCCATCAAAGAAATGGAGTTATCCATCAGTCAAATTATCATTTGCTCTAATTGTTACTTCCCCCAAACTGTGACTCTTCTTTCTTCCCTTTCCTTTTCTTTTTAAAAAACTATATATCAACAGCACTCGAATGAGCAGGATATCGTCAGTCTCAGAAAAGATCAAAGCACATCAACAAATCACTTGAGTTCTTAAGGATGAACCCTACTGGTCAGCCATAAATGAAGACAAAGATTTAAACAACAAAGAGAATAAAATACTAGAGGATAAGATGTGATCTACATCCATGAACAGAAATAATAAAGGATACAAAAGCATTTCCATAAAGAAAACCAGTTATGAGACCATGAAGAGCTATAATTCATATTTTTAATGGAAAAGCTAATGAGTGATACAATTTTAAACTATGCTTGGGCTAGTGACTCCATGCCTTCCCGCTTTATAACAATAGGCATGTCCCTCTGGAGTAATGTAAAATCTAAATTTAAAGGCAATAAATTATACTGTTTAGGTAAACAACATATTTAATCTTTTTTCTTCTCAGTAGTATAACTAGATATATAAATAAGTCAATTAGACAGATTGATACCTACAAATTAAACTAAGCAACTTATTAGTTGCTTAGAAAGAGTCAGCTTTCTGTGCAACCCTCCAAAGCAGTTAAGTCGATTTTTCAAAGCTAATCCATACAGGAGGTATACTACATAAATCTAAACATGTATGGCAGAAAATATTTAACATATTAGCTGTAATAGAAATATGGCGTTAAGAAGAATCAGAGATTTTTACTTAGGATTACCATGGATGCTATACATGTTACAAACTACAAATCAATTTGTGGTTAAAGGTGTTTACATACTGTTCAAAGGACAACTGTAGAATGGAGAATCTGAAATTAATGTACCATTCTACTGTCAAGTTTAAAACGTGGTGGCTGTGTGATACTAGGCAGGTTAATCCTCTCCCTACTTCCAACCTCTGAATCACAATTTACCATTTTACTGAAGATCATAAAATTTACAACTATTAACTTAAATCCTGATTAACTAAACTAATGTCACTGGATATGCTAAAGTTTAAATATGCTGTTCCCACTCCCAAATTAGTGTTCTTTTTTCTGCAAAAGGGATAATTTTGTTTTAGTTATTGTGGTATAATAAAGAGTTTATAAGTATAGGAAGATTTACATCAGTATTATGGCTCCATTTTTAGTACTGTGAAAAAATATGACTATTCTTATTTCAAAAAATAGCATATTAACATAGCACTTCTAAACTGTCTTTCAGGATGAAATATTTATTATAATTACCAAGTTGGCTAATGACATGAAATTAAATTTTGCAGGTAGTATTCAGTATGCTTCATGCTGAAATTGTTTTAAACAAACCAATATGACTACTAGTTTCTGTTTCCAAATTTCAGAAATTTTTTATACTCCTTTCTCAAAGCCAGGATGTCTTTTTCTTGAAATTAATTTTTTAAATAATTATTTTTTGAAGAAGTTTGAAAGACTACTGATTAAGGAATGTGGAAAGAATGTACAGAAATGGAGGAATTATTTCCCAGTATTCTGCAAATCATTTTAATTCTAAAGAAACTAGCAGAAGAAGAAAAGTAAAAGATATCCTTTCCTCTATCCATTTCCATGTTAAAGTGTCAATTCTCATTTCAAAAGTTACTTTATTTGGTAAATGTTTGTTTGATTTTTTTCAGCTGTTAAGACTTTACTAAAATGAAATGTGTTGACTAAAACATAAATGAAATGTATATTTGAAAAAAAAGAACTGCTTTTAAGTTATGATAAAATTAATACCAATGAATTTTGCATCTTACACATGGAAAGTGTTTCAAACTGGGACCTATATATCTTTCACTAAGTTTAGTTCTCTATAGGTCAGTAATAATTTTTCAAAATTAAAAGTTTTATATTTGGGCATTGTATATTTAGGGAAATACAGCCTGAAACTTGAATTTACAAGTTCACCCAAGTCTTCTGGTTCCAACAACATAAAGTTCTAAGTAAAGCTGGAAACACTAGGTACAAACATCTAGAATTACTAAATTAACAGGAACAAAGTTTGGGGCTTCCCAGGTGAGGCAATGGTAAAGAATCCGCCTGCCACTGCAGGAGACACAAGAGATGTGGGTTCTATTCCTGAGTTGGGAAGACTTCCCTGGAGCAGGAAATGGCAACCCACACCAGTATTCTTGCCTGGAAAATTCCATGGACAAAGAAGCCTGGTGGGCTACAGTCAATGGGGTAGCAAAGAGTTGGACACAACTGAGAGCGTGTGCTCTCATGCGTGTGTGTGTGTGTGCACGCACACACACACACACACACATATACAAAGTCAATTTATATACCGGGACCCACAAAATGGAGGACAACACAGCAGTCAAGCACATTTCACTAATCTAAACCTAAATCAGCCTGCACTTATGAGAAACCTAACATACAGCAACCAGTATCCTACAACCCAGCTTTAGTCAGTTCACCTTACCCTGGAAAGTATGACCTGCTAGCATTTGTAAGGAAATCCAGATCTCTTAGCCAGTCATTTTCTGTTTCCATGCTGCCTCTTCTAATGCTCTAAAAAATCTCACAGTGCTCAAAATCCAAGAGAAAGGTGGTGAGGTGTTGTACTCCCACAATTCATGGATTATTTTCTCTTGAATAAAGGATATCAAACTTGTTACTAAATTGTTTGTTTTGCCTCTTGGCAGGACTCATTTGCTATGCTTTGTTTTAATGCAGGGAAATTTTAAGACAGCAATAAATCTGTAAATCTGGGAAAAGAAATCCACAGGCAGCAGAAAAGATAGAGGGAGCTGAAGCATGGAGCTGCCTTTAATGCTGATACTATCCTGCCTCTCTGCAGGCCAGGAGGGCCAAGGATGAGTGTGAGAAACTGTAGACTTGTCTTTTAACATTCCAAGGTCTAGGAAAAAAGACTTTGTGTCAATGGAGAAGCCCTTCAGTGTCTGAAACCTTGAAGAACCAGCTGCACTCTTAAGAAGACAGTGAGGAGGAGGAGGAGAAAGAGAGGAGAATTTGAAAAGTTAGATAGAATAAGACAAAGCATTAATAAGCTTATCATTTCTGTGTTACTTACACAGGTTCAATCCTAAAGAAAATCAATCTTGAATATTCATCAGAAGGACTGATGCAGAAGCTGAGGCTCCGATACTTTGGTCGCCTGATACAAAGAACCTACTCATTGGAAAAGACCCTGATGTTGGGAAATACAGAGGTTAGGAGAAGAAGGGGGTGACAGAGGATGAGACAGTTGGATGGCATCATAAAACAATGGACATGAGGTTGAGCAAACTCCAGGATATAGGGAAAGATAGGGGCTGGCGTGGTGCAGTCCCTGGGGTTGCAAAGAGCTGGACATGACTGCAAGACTCAACAACAGTGTATTTGGGTATAAATCTGAGAGTTGGTAAAGTATATCCTATGAGCCAAATCCTTCCTGTCACCTGTTTATGTAAATAAGTTTTTATTCGAATACAGAAAAAAAACAAAAAGACACTGGGTAAAAGACTGCCATTTACACAAGGAGAACCAAAGAGGTTTATGAGTGTAGGACCTCTTCATGGGGTTGGAGGGGTGGGCAGAGAAACTGGTCTTCAGGAATCAAATTGTGGCCTTCCCTGGATGAGGTTTTAGAGTACAAATTTACACAAAATACTAAGAGCCACCAAAACTTAATCCAAACTATCATGATACTCCTTAATCTGGTCCACATGTTACAGTCACCTAAGGAGCTTAAAAAAGGATACTGTGGCTCTGGCCAGTACCACACAATGGAATAAGAATCTCTTATAGGTTTGCCTAGCAATAATATCATTTCAAATTATTAAAATTATTGTGTTGCACTGTAAAAGTATATAGAAGAGAAGAGTTAGATAAAAGCTGGTCCCAATAATCTCTTCAGTGGGAAGAAATGTTATATCATGTGAATAACTTCTACAAGCCAATAAAAAAAAAAGCACTCCAAAAATGTAATTCATAAATTGGAATGAATTGGACATAGGTGTCATTTTGTGCCTTTTTCTCTAGTTTGCTGTGGTTTGATTTTTCCTATAACTTGCCAACATTTTTTTACTGATGATAACAATAGAAAGAATTGATATTTAATATGGCATTCCAATGTCAAGAAGTAATTAGCAGAAAGAAAAAAGGAAATAATTTCATTAGGTATAAAAGTGTCAAAAGTTATATAATTACAATCTATATCAAAAGGTTATCTCTGCAAGTGCCTTTTGTACTATTTAACATTTCACCTAGGAGGAGAGTTGGACTCCATCTGATTTTGTATTTGGCCGCAGTCACATAACTAGGAAATGGAAGCATGAGATTTGAATTGAGAGCTATACCACCTTCAAGCCTAAAGCCCTCTAGTGCATGCAAAAATCTCCTGGTCATTTCAAATCAGTTTTGAGGTTTTAAGTCTACTTAATGATTTTATGCCAGTGTTGGCTACTCTGTTTCTTATCATTTGCAATCATTTCCTTTTTAAATTTTTGCTCTTAAGAATCTAAGAACACTGAGATATTTGTAGAATCACACTCTGTGAGTTTTCAACATTAAATTTTCCTGTACACACAACTTTTCCCATGACAGCTATTCTGATTTATGTTATCAAACTGTGAAAATCCTTCTGCTGCTATCTGGATAATAAAAAAATAGCAAACAGTAAAATGGACTATCTTTTGGTTTTGCAGCACATTATTTATAGATTTTAAATCAGTTCTGAATATAACAATTCAGATATATGTCAATATATAAAGTCTTAATCATTAAACATTTTTTCTAACAATTATCTTTCCATATTAATTTATGTCTGTATTTCTATATTAATTCTATATATTTCTATATTAATGTATCATAACAAAAGTAGTCTATCCAATGAATAACATTTAAACAAATACTTTTTTTCAAGAGATTTTTTGTATGAACCACTTGAACATAAATATAATAATTTTCCATCCAATGGGTCATAATGGAGCTCCTGATCATAATACTAAAATTCCTTTGCACAATAACAATGTGGTATGTGCTATTATCATAAGACTTTACAGAGACTGACTCAAAATAAAATGTACAAAGTGGTTATTACTATTACTGCAAATCTGAGGCATAGCATCTATTTTTTATATTTATTCTAAATATGGGAAAGGAGAGGGAGACTCAAGACTTTGCCTAGTATATTCCTTGTATGAGTGAGAAAATAGGAATGCAAAATGAAGATCAAAAGTTTGTCTAGGAGGGATTATGGAGTGTTTGCTGCATCTATGTCCTTTCCTTCATTGCCAAATCTCTATTTTTTAACTATGTATATATATAGTTGAAGATTCACAAGTTATCAACAACTGCTGAACAATGAAACATTAAGTTCTTAAGAAACAAAAGGTGTTATTCTTTCAATTGGTATAATAATTTGCAAGTTGCATTAACCAGTATTACTCAGAAATAAACTGAGTTGTTTCATATTTGATATGCATCTATTTGACCCTAGGTATTATTAGGAATTCTCTGTCTTTAAGGTAAGTAAAATATGTATATGAATAGCCTCTTTTAGCAGGTAATTTCAGAGAGTAGAATCCCTTTTATTCTCAGATATTAATATGCAAATACATTTTAATATAACTTCAGAAAGAAAAGAAGTATATCCAAAATTAATATAATAGGATAGATCTCTGCATTGAAAGATTTCTTCTGCTTGTTAAGCTGTACCCTATCCTCTTCATACAGCTTTTTTTCCACATCTACATTAAACATCACCCTTCTAGAGAAACATTTTCTTACCACCTTTGTAAACTTGCACACACCCTGCCAGTAACAACTCTCATAAGTTGTGACTGTAGCTGTGAGTCCATATGTATGTTTGTAAGCTATCTGTCTGCATTCGTAGGATACAGGAGCTGTATATATAGCCTACAGCGCCTAGTACAGTAACTTAAAAAATGAGTGATAATATCAAAAGGGAGAGCAAATCTTTCATAAAGGAGGTTCCAATATATTTACACAGTTTTGACCATCTAATAAATAAAAATGTAGGATCATCCTTTGATAAATGATACTATTCAAGAATATACTCTGTAGTTTGAATAAACTAGAGAATTTTTCTAAGTCAAAGCTACCATGCATTTTCCAATAGACAGACACATATTCCCGTAGGTAATTTTACTTTTAATCAGAGAGCTAAGACATAGCTAACGTTTATTGAATAAGCACTGTTTTCTAGGCACTACTATTCTAAATAATTTTCATATAATATCTCATAGGATTGCTATGAGGTAGCTATTAACAGAGATGAGGAAAACAAGGAATAAAGAGATCTAATAACTTGAACATTGGTTATATAACTGATAAATGGAAGCAGCAAGATTTGAATTCAAGCATTCTGGTCCAGAATCTGCATGCTTAAGATACTAGAATACGTTTCCTCTCACCAGCAGCATATTTCCAGATATTCTGAAATGTCTCTATATTCAAGTTAAATTAGTCAAGTTTCAAAACGTACACCCATTTTAAGAAATGCACATTTTCTTTCATTCTTTAGAAAACTGTCCATTTTTGCATAGGTAACCAGTCTATAAATATATTTAGTTTCAGAAGCACATCTGTTAACATAGGCAAAGGGGATATATTTCAGTTAGTGGTTCTCCATTAATAGAGATTTTGCCCCCAGGGAACATTTGGCAATACATGGAGGCATTTTTGGCTATTAAAAATCAGGAGTGGAGTACCCTACTGAATCTAGTGACTGAGAGGCCAAATTGAAAGTTGCTCAGTCATGTCCAACTCTTTGCGACCCCATGGACTACACAGTCCATGGAATTCTCCAGGCTAGAATACTAGGGTGGGTAGCTGTTCCCTTCCCCAGGGACTCCTCCCAACCCAAGGTTGAAACCCAGGATTCCCGCATTGCAGGAGGATTTTTTACCATTTGAACCACCAGGGAAGCCAGGAAGCTGATATATGTCCTACGGTGACCAGGACTCCCCAAAGCAACTAGTATCTGGCCCCAAATATCAATAGTACCAGTGTTTTGAAACCTTGATTCAGGGGGGAAAAAAAAGCACACTAACATTTTAATATTAAACATAATAGTAACATAAAAAGCCATAACATTTTAATAGAATTAGTCCAAAGTTATTCAAGTGAGGAGGTAAAAAGAAAATCTATTATTCTCATGTGTAATACCTGCAAATAGATGAAATGACTTAATCACTTAATTGTCTTAGTGTTGGTTCACAGCAATAGGACAGACAAATACACACATAAACACACACATGGACTCACACACCATTGACACCAATCACTCTATGATTTCAAAATCACAGTCTTTTGTTAAAATTTTTAAATCAAAATTAGTTCCCTTTTGTTGCATAAAAGAGCATACCAAAAAGGACCAAAGTTCAACCCCCTTTGATGCTTTTTGGTAACATGCCTAATTAAAAATAACTAGGCTCTCCAATGCATAATTACACGAACACCCAATACTCTAAATTTCCAGCCAATTTTGTTTCAAACATAAATATGCACCAGAAGTCTGAATGATCGACATACTACTCCCTGCAGTATCTTTACTGTTTCTGAATCAAGGCTCCTTCTTGAGCTCAGTATTTTCACTACATTTCCTTGCTGTGCAATCATTTCCCAGTTGGACAATTAATAAGTGCTTTTTCTCCACAGCCCTTGGCATGTAACCCCCCTTACCCTGTATTTGAGCATGCACTATATACCTTCTTCACTCACTGGTTTTGGCAGTGACCCACAATCTAAATCTCTTTCCTCCATTTGATATAAGTGAAACTATAATTATCTAGGGGTAATTTCAAATTACTACTTCATTCCACTAGCAACTGATGAAGATTAGTGGTCTTGCCTTGCATCTGAGTAAGTCAGCAACATAATCACAAGAGAACTCAGCAGGCAACATTTGATTCATGTGAACTCAATTACTTCTGTCAAACACATTCACTTCAATAAAAAGCAGAAACTTCCAAAATGGGTTTTTGCTAACAATTTTGTACTCAAAAAAATTTCACATTACTCTTAAGGGAAAAATAGCATGAATTTTCTAAGAAATAATAATAAATAATAAGTATGAAAACACGTTTGTATAAATGGATTCAATATATTATTAGTTCCTGAAAATAAAGAATATTTCAAACAAATACATTTGAATACTTAAGGCATTTTATTATAGAAAATACAAGCATATAAGTAAGCCTTCAAAAACTAAATGGACTCTGTATTTTAAGTTGATAACAGAAATCAGAGTATTAGATTACCTTGTTAAAATCAGATAATTATGGAAAAGGTAGTTAAATTCTTATAAAGTAAGTTAAATAAGGAGACATGGAGATGACAGATCATGATCTGCTATTGATTAATGGACAGGGACTCCTGAATCACTTCTTGGTTGTCTTCTGGGTTGAAGCCGTACGTTAGTGAGCTGCCTAGCATTCTGTCTCTTGAAGGTTTAGTTGCTAAGAGACTGTGGGTCAGGTCTATCATGCCCTCCATGTGTATTAGGTCACATGAAAATGACCTGACAGCAACTACCTGGTCACCTCCTAGGAAATCTAAATATGATAATCATTACAATAGGTTTATTCAACTTTAGCTTCTTATATTTATAGCCTTAATTAAATCAAAAAATATTCTGATTATCAAAGGAACCAAGTAGTTAAATGTAAGTATGTAATAAGGCTATATTTATAAATAAATACATTTTAGCATGTGATTCTTTGAGTTCTACAAAAATTACTAAGATGACTTCTATAACAGTTAATATATCATATGTAAATCATATACAATTCAATATTTGAAACTTTGAAAATTTGGCCTGAGAATCTTAGAACTAAGTAAAGATTAATTTAAAAGACATTTGTCATTTTGTGACCCATGATGTTTCCTACAGATAAGTACAAAGGTAAACAAAATTACTTATTTAAAATTCATAATTTTAACATGGTATTTATAAAATAGATAACTAACTTTTGAACTGTGGTGTTGGAGAAGACTTTTCAGTCCCTTGGACTGCAAGGAGATCCAACCAGTCAATTCTAAAGGAAATCGGTCCTGAATATTCATTGGAAGGGCTGAAACTGACGCTGAAACTCCAATACTTTGGCCACCTGATGGGAAGAGCTTACTCACTAGAAAAGACCCTGATGCTGGGAAAGATTGAAGGCAGGAGAAGGGGACAACAGAGGATGAGATGGTTGGATGCCATCGCCAACACCATGGACATGAGTTTGAGTAAGCCCCAGGGGTTGGTGATGGACACGGAAGCCTGGCATGCTGCAATTCCTGGGATCGCAAAGAATCAGACACGACTGAGCAACTGTACTGAACTGAACTGAGAGAGCTAATAGGAGCAAAGCCATGCAGGATCTTAGGCTATTTTTTAAGGAAACAATTATGTATAGATAGATAGATATAGATATATCTCTCTATAGATAGATACAGATAGATACATATATATATTCGAGTATAGTTGATTTGCAATGCTGAGTTAGTTTCAGGTGTACAACAAAGTGAATTAGTTATTGCATATACATATATATGTGCATTTTTTAGATTATTTTCCTATACAGGCCATTACAGAGTAGTGAGTAGAGTTTCTTGTACTATACAGTAGATCCTTATTTCCTTAGTAGTTATCCATTTTAAATACAGTAGTGTGTTTATGTCAAATCCAATCTCCCAGTTCATCCTTAAAAAAAAAAAAAAAAGGAAACTATTGAAGTACTTTAAGTGTCTGGGAGTAGGCAGGGACTGGGCGGGGGATAGGTTTGTACAACTACCAGACTTGTATTTTTGTAGAGGTAATACATTCACGTGGCTCAAAAACCAAACTATATAAAAAGCTATTCATTATTTAAAAATAAATTTTCCAACAAGATATGCTTACAGATTGGAGGAAAAGGGAAACAGAGAGAAGTGAACGATTTTATGAGAGCTGGGTGGGAAATTTATAAATATTTTGTGAGACTCTGAAACTGGGAAGTGAGCAGGAAGGATACGTCAAGAATGATTCTTAGATTTCTGACCTACCAAGGATTTTTCCAAAACAGCAAGATCCCCACTTAGACACTTGTGGATAGCACATTAAAATTGTAGAAACAATTATAGTGGAATTTTATATGACACACACACACTCATACATTTACATCTGCACATACATGTTATGAATAGGTTTAAATACATATACTTATTTATATGGGACCATCTGTAATGCCCTAATTTTCCAAGACAAACCTTCAACATTTATTTATTCACTCAGTAAATTATTTACAGAATAAATGTTTGAAATTCCTCATAGAGTGGCCACATATCATTACACCAAGAGGCACTATTCACACAGACTACATTGTGGAGAACATCTTCTGAGGCTGGGTAGTCTGCTGCCTCCACGACCCCACTGCCTTCGTTCCTCCTACCAGAGTAGGGTAATAAGCACATTAAGGCAGAATCCAGTTGAGTGAAGTTTCGACCAAGTGGCCTCTTCTTTTTCTCTCAGGCCTCTACTCCTCAACTACTAAGAGTATGAGAGGAGAAAGATGCAGTGGATGCATGCACTAAAAGCATCCTGTCAGAATATTACTTCCCCAGGTATTTTCATGATAAGCACCTGCAGAATACTTTAATTCCAGCAACAATAAAAAATTATCCTCTGAATGCAAAGGTCCTTTACACCGTTTACCAATCTGGATGAAGACAAAGGTCATTGTGTTCTGAACTAAAGTTACCACATATCATTCACAAAAATGATATAAATAGATAATCAAATAAAGCATGCTGCCTTATAATACTGGTAAACAAATTCTTAGAAATAATAAGATTTTGTAAGCATTTTAGGAAAAACGATACAATGTATCCAATGGATTATGTTTAACTCCCACTGAGGTTTTACAGTTACATATATCTTCACCTATGCCAAGAAGGTTGCTCAAAAAGAGAAGTTAAAGTAATGTTAGTTAAAACTTTCCTTTAAATTCAACCCTAAATAAAATCTGATTCATTTCCTTGAAAAACTTAAAGACATATGGGAAATATAATTTTTATTTAATAAAACTTTATATATAAAGGAATAGTGAGTTGTAGATTACATGGAGAAATATTCATGCACTTAATTGAAGATTATACAAACATGAGGTGATGCAAATATGGTGCAATGCATTTCTAAAGATAAATAAGCAAAGTCAGTATGATTTACAGATTAGTGTTGTTTCCCTGGATCTACAGTCAATCTACAGTCAAGCCTGAAGAAACATGAGCAAGGCTGATCCACATTACATACTGAATTTATAAAATAAAATGCACTGAAGCTACCAGTGGGCATAGGGGACTTCTCAGTATTTGGTTTTCTTTTCAGTTAAGACACATTAACTCTCATTACCTATTTGGTATATTCATATCATGGTGAAACAAGTTTGGGTTCATAAAGATGAATTTTTTTCCTATAAGGAAAATGTGTTTTCTTCCTCATAAGCTGTTCTTCACTTGGACATAAAGTACTGTCCTGTTTCATGAAGCCACTGAGAAAGAGCCAAGTTTTAAAGGGTAAGTCACACACTGTGGACAAAATAAGAGTATTTTCCAATGAAAAAGAAGCATGCATGATCAACTTTAAATTTAAAAGAAAAATTAAAACAGAAAAAAAATCCAAGTGCAAACTGCTTTGAAATGACATTTCTGTATTGGTTCTATCTCCAAACAGTTACTTTCTTGGGAACTACTTATTACGCATTTAAAGTTAACTTGTAAATTCTTAAAAGCAAGTATGTAATAGCTCTTATATGCAAACAACACAGTAAACTAAGTCCTGTCACTTTCCACATATGTCCAATGATGTTCATATGGCAGAACTTATACCTGAAGAATTTTTAAAAGGCAGTTAAAAGCATGCCAAAAGTCTCATCAAAGTTTATATTTGAATTTCATATAACAAGAGTATTATTTCTCTTCAGAGAGACAGAGTCATGATAGAGTAGCAGATAAACAAAGAAATAATCTCTTGATGTGAGTTGTTCAAAAATAAAACTTCTGAAAGCAAAATGAATATGAAATACTACACTGCAAGTAAGACACTCTCTGAGTACTAATTATGTATATCCAGTAGAATATAACTTCAAATCTTTCATCATTGCCAGAAGTTTTAAAATTCTGAGAGGAGAGAAACCAAACTTGAAGAGAAATAATCTGCATAAATTAGCAAAGTAAAAGGTCATTTGCTCATAATCATTGGAAGCTATACATATACATGATCCAAGGAAAGCAGACAGCCCCTGCAGACCCGCAGGCAAGCTCTTACCTTGACAGGTGCCGTTTTTCTCTTCGTATCCTGCCTTGCACATGCACTTCCCTATGGGTACCAGCCACTCCCCTTCAGCGCTGCAGTGCATTTTGGGTGGTTCGTCTGTCACAGAATGGTTGACACAGGAGCCTGCCACTTCAAGTAACTGCGAAGAATCAGCTCCAGTAATTGTGTCAGGGAAGACAGCTAAATGTCGGACCACAGAAGGGCATTTTTTATAGTACACTCGCACTGAAACAAGAGCAATGCAAGCACCCAAATCCTGAAAAGCGAGATAAAATCCCTTTTTGCTTAGAGGTCCTACATCTCTGACCTCTGTATTCAGTTTCATGACACGGTCACCAAGATCAAGTTCTGTAAAGCTTTCATCAGCAGCAATGGTATCAATTTTGATGTACTGGTTTTCCTTGATGTTTCTCCCATTCTCGTTATCTGATTCAAAGTAATACATGTTGAAAGTCTCCTTACAGGTCCCCAGCCCTCCAGGAAGACTGTTGCAGTCCCGCAGAGTAAACTTGAGTTCTATGAAGATTCTGGAAGCACCTTCATTGGAGATCCAACTGGTCAAAAGCCAGTTATTCTGGTTCTGTTCCATAACTTTGCATACTTGGTATGTGTGAATAGGGGCATAATTTTCATCAACTTCACCAATCTCTTCCCACTGTATAATATAAAATAGAAAAACAAGTAAAAAGATGATTAGAAAATAACCAGAAAAAGAATCAAAGAAAATTAATTCAGATGTAAAATTTCTTCAGCCTTAATGTACAGTATTGAGAGAAGGAGCTATATAATGAAAATTTAAAAAAATAATTTCCCTTTTCAATTAAATAAATCAGCAATATATTAGTCATTGCCTCAAATGTAACTCAAGTGTGAACACCTGTGAATAATATTCTCCAGAAAAATTCATGTATTTCAGAGTAAAAATGAAATTCAATATGAGATATGATTAATAAGAAGCACTGAAAGGGAAGTATGCATATTTGGAAGACAGTTTGTAGAAAAGGAAGTACAATTTTTTAAAACTATAACAATGAGAAAAAAGCAGCAAATGAAGAAAAGAAGGGAGAAAAACATAATGACTGAATCCACATTCGTCTCTCAAACAACACAATGATGTAATAAAACTTGAAAGAAAATTCATTAGCTTAAAATTAATAGTTTATTTCATTGAATCAATCTGATAGGACTCTTTTACAAACTGTGTTGAAAGTCATTCAGCCATGTCCGATTCTTTGCAACCCCATGTGGAAATCTCCAGGCCAGAATACTGGAGTGGGTAGCCGTTCTCTTTTTCAGGGGATCTTCCCAACCCAGGGATCAAACCCAGGTCTCCCACACTTCAGGTGGATTCTTTACCACTGAGCCACGGAAGCCCAGAATACTGAAGGTAGACTACCCCTTCTCTAGCATATCTTCCCAACCCAGGAATGGAACCCCGGTCTCCTGCATTGCAGGCAGATTCTTTAACAACTGAGCTACCAGGGAAACCTCCCAAATTGTGTTACAAAGGGTTTTTTCATACATGTACCAACAAATATAAACCTAGAGACAGAAAGAAAATAGAGATATACAAATTATAAACTAGTAATATGGAGAACCTTGTCATTTCAAATACTAAGTGATTTTTTGTTGTACATAACCTGAGAAAATTAAGAAACTTAACTTTTTCTTACTAATGCTTATTTTATGCACAATGACCTTAATTATGAATATATACAGGATGTAGAAAAAGCAAGTATGATCTATATAGCTTTCAAAATACTATTCAGTCAAATAAGAGATCTAAACCTATCTCTTTCCTATACAGTTTTGAGAATGTCAGTGTACCATACCACATTTTATACAGTGTAAATCAGATTTTTATTCTTCATATAGATGTTATTATAAAAATAATATTTTAAACCTGTCTAGAATCTGTGAAAATAAAAGTACATGCAATTTTGTTTTAAATCTTTAAAAATTATCCTGAAACACACAGAGCAATGAAACTATACATACTGACTTTCAATAAATCCAAAATGTGATTTCAGACATTAAATATTATAGATAATAAACTTCATAGAAGCTCATTTATTTAGACATGAAATTAAATGGAGCGTATTGCTTGATCCTGTTCAACTGACACAGTTGTGAAAAATGGCATCACAAGGGAGGCATATAAATCATATACCTTAGATGGCCCCTCTCAGAATTCTAGCTGCTGTCAGAAAGACAGAAGTAAAAGGTGTTAATGAGGGAAAACTTATGAGCTCATTCAAATCACAAGACAGACATCAAGATTGTATCTTACCTAACAACGTTTACATTAGAGTGTTACATGACACTTTAATTCATTAATTTAATCTCACTTTTGCCCCCTCTCAAAATGTATATAAATTGTACTTTGCCTCTGATTTCCTTAATCAGGTTTGTTTCTCATTAAACTACTTACACTTTCTTCATGAAGCCATCCAGGTATCAGTGTATTTATTATAAATGGTTACTAAATGTCATGCTTAATATTTCATTGTAAAAAGCATCTCAACTAACCAAATGCAAATAATAAAAATGATTAATTTATTGTAAGAAGATTAAATGTATTTCCTTTGAAGTAATAAATCAGAAAAGAGCATCAAAAAAGCTCTTCCTTCAAAAAGGAAAACCAAAATGCCACATTATCTCTGTTTTAGATTCTTTTATTTTTTAAGAGTTCTCCAATGCAAATCACAAACATATATTTCTAACCCCTGGCCTTGAATCATTTATAAAAGATCTATTTCTGCATCAGGGCCCTACTAGCAAGTCAAAAGAACTGGACAAGTAAAAGGAATAGTAGTATTTTGCAAGATAATAAGGCAAGAAATTAACAGTCTTTGTCCGTACAAAGTCCAAGGTATCACAAATATTATTAAAAATGCAAGCCAAGCAGCACTTGACAAGACAGCTTAATAGGTACTGCTTCGGGTGATAATTTCAAAGTATGTGCTTAAGTATGTTACTCCTCTGAATATTCTCAATTAAGAAGAGAAAAACTGTCATTTTCTTTGATGTTAGAATCTATCATGGTGGGATTTTATTTATTTTTCTATTTAAGTGTCCAAAATATAAATGAAGGCTCACATTTTCTATTTCTAATGAATGAATAGGAGTACTTTAATTTATATAATTATGGCCATAAGCCATTCAGAGTCTCAAAAAGGTAATATAGATGCATTTCCAATAAATAGCTGCTCCTATTTAGACAAATACACTAAGAAACAAACAAAAATATCTCCTTTATTTTAGATTGGCTAGCTGAAATAAAATGTTGAATTCTTCGAAGCTGTCTTCCCTTTTAACACAAAGAAGACATCTTGCAATATCTTATTTACAAAGAAGAAAAACGTGGATGAAGAGAAAGTAACACTCTCCGAGAACTTAAGATCACAACAGGTATATTCCTAGACACTTTTGCAAATTTCATGTCAATGAATTACCATAATTTAAAGAAGAGGATAGACAGAAAATGCAATATTTTCAGTGTAATTTTATTGGAATTCCTATGCTTCCAAGCATAATAAAAGTATTTGCTGATTACTGTAAGTGAGGTGTCTGGCAGTTTGGACACATGGTCATTGCACATAATTTAGTAGGCTTAGCTCTGTTCTTCAGGTCCCACTACTCCTCAAATCCCATCCTCTAAGCCTAGACTTTTCTCTGTGTTTGCTTTCTCCTCATTCCTATTTCTTTGACTTAATATTAAAGAACTGATTACACACCCAGCTTGAGCTGGCTTAATTTCTCTTTCAAACTCTTGGGCTTTCTTCTTTCCCCACTGTCCACTGAAAACAAATCAGTTTCATTCTAATCCCATGTTTGACCAGGCACCAAAAGTCAGCCACATTCATCAGATAAATGGAAAAGAAAAAGGACTGGTTTTCATATCCATATGTGTATCATGGAGTTACCAACTTTTCCTACGCAAGCTATTAAGAACTGTTTTCTCCCTGTCTGCTTCTCACGGCCCTATTAGATTTCTCCCCCCAAGCTCATGCCATCTCTTATATTTTTAGCATTTATTTCATTTCCGAACCCCTTGCCTGTACAATGCCTTGTGTGCATTCACAGTTTAAAACACTGACTCAGGACACTTAGCCTAGATTAAAATCTCCCCTCACATTATGTCCCCAAATACACAAGAAGAATCATCAAGTGAACAGAGTCATTTTGACCTTTCAGGTGATGGATGCGCTGGGCATTTAGTTCTGTTTTCATTATTGTGTGTTTATATGTTTCTACATAGAGATTAATTTACTGAGGCTAAAGTACAGTGATCAGAAACTCTGTAGCAGAGGCCTATATATACATATTTAACCGGTCTTGTAAAAGGAGAGATTATCAGCATGAAGTCCTAGAATTAGTCACAGCTTTTACAGTGTCTATATGCATAAACCAAGAATTAACCACTGGCATAATGGTTACATAATCTAGAATGAGAACTGAAACTCTATCCCAGTCATCTAGTATCCATTATAAAACATCATAAGTGGCCTTAAAAGTTCTACTTCCATTGTTTACTTTAGAAATGAGAAAACTCAAAGACCAGATTTTCTCAAGCTCACAAAATACCACCCTAATCATCTCCTCGGCCCATCCCCTGTCTGTGCCTCTGCCTTCTTATTAGCATGTCTGTCCATGAAGTCTGGATTTGTGTGTGGGATTCCTTGATTCACTACACTAATTTTTACTCCACTCTGTTGAAACTAAATTCACATTTTCTTTTAGACATGATTTACCCATGACTAATTTTTTTTCTTCCTTTCTCCCTTCTATCTATCCTTTTTTTCTCTCTCTTTCTCTCTCTCTATATTAATACTCTGAAGCAGGTATGAAGGTAAAGACACAATTCTCTTTTTCTCTACTATATCTCAGAATCTGATACGATAAGACACAGGGTAAGAAACTCAGTAAATATTTTTAAATGAATGAACTAATATCAAACATATACATATTCCTCCTAAGTTCAGAGATACATTAATATGAAATTTGAAATAATTCAAACGTGGTAAATAAATGATTATATGATTTGCTTTTTGTTTTACTTTGAACAAAAATAAATTTTATTCTCTGTAAATTGCCTGAACTTTATAAATTTAAATAAAGGAATGTTTTTAAGCTCATATTTTTGAAAGTTAGTCTTCAGTGAAAAATTCTAGGCATTTAAAACATTATTTTTATTCTAATCATACAATTACTTTCAGTTTAGCCTTGCATATTAACCTGGAGAACTAGCTTTCTTTAGCATTATATTTTCCCAGTTATAACTTAAGAGCTTAGTATAGATTAATTCAATACATTTAGCATAAAATGTTTTAACATATCCAGTTTTTATTTTTCACTCATTAGCATTTTTCATCATTCTATACAGATTAAAAACCTAGAATGTAGCATGTCAGTTATTAGCACTGTAGCTTCTTTCCTTTTTGGTCAAACAATATTAGGATCATCTTAATCATTTTATTTGGCAGACCAATGGTAAAACATAGCTAGGGATCAACTGCTTCCCGCTTTACTCTGCAATGTCCAAAGCATACTTTGCAACAAGACCTTGTTTATCACATAAATGCTTCTTTGAATAAGTGTTAACTGTCCTAAAGCTCAACATTCAGAAAACTAAGATCATGGCATCTTGCCCCATCAATTCATGGCAAAAGATGGGGAAACAGTGGCAGATCTTATTTTGGGGGGCTCCAAAATCACTGCAGATGGTGACTGAAATTAAAAGATGTTTGCTCATTGGAAGAAAAGCTATAACTAAACTAGACAGCATATTAAAAGCAGAGACATTATTTTGCCTATAAAGGTCCATCTAGCCAAAGCTATGTTTTTTCCAGTAGCCATGTATGGATGTTGAAGAATGCAATGGCATCCCACTCCACTACTATTGCCTGGAAAATCCCATGGATGGTGGAGCCTAGTAGGCTGCAGTCCATGGGATTGCTACAAGTTGGACACGACCCAGCAACTTCACTTTCACTTTTCACTTTCATGCATTGGAGGAAGAAATGGCAATCCACTCCAGTATTCTTGCCTGGAGAACCCCAAGGACAAGGGAGCCTGGTGGGCTTCTGTCTATAGGGTCGCACAGAGTCAGACATGATTGAAGGGACTTAGCAGCAGCTGCATGTATGGATGTAAGTGTTGGACTATAAAGAAAGTTGAGCACTGAAGAACTGATGCTTTTGAATTGTGGTGTTGGAGAAGACTCTTGAGAGTCCCTTGGACTGCAAGGATATCCAACCAGTCCATCCTAAAGATGGGTGTTCATTGGAAGGACTGATGTTGAAGCTGAAAGTGCAATATTTTGGCCACCTGATGCAAAGAATTGACTCATTTGAAAAGACCCTGATGCTGGGAAGGACTGAAGGTGGGAGGATAAGGGGATGACAGAGGATGAGATGGTTGGATGGCATCACTGACTCAATGGACATGAGTTTGAGTAAGCTCCGGGAATTGGTAATGAACAGGGAAGCCTGGTGTGCAGCAGTCCATGGGGTCACAAAGAGTCAGACACACCTGAGCAACTAAACTGAACTGTTCATTATCCTTTAATATCACAACATTCTGTACAATGCATTTTGAAATGCTCCATGAGAAATTAATTCTAGGCTTCTCATTTTCTTCAAAAAACTGTTAGATATCATAAATTATTCTTTCTTTGTATGTGTAGTATGTTTGCTAACATCACTGAAGATATCCTGATCTCATATTACTAATCAACTGCTGCTTTTAGAACAGTAGCGCCTATCCAAGATCTTAGAAACTGCCTGGGAAATGGTTTCACTCTGTGCTCAAATTCAGAATTCTGGCATTTTACCCCTTTTAACTAGTGATCAATACATTCCAATTGCTACTGCCTCCTAAGTTTACCTAAAATCTAGAATATCTGGAAGCTTCCTGCTCTTTCAAAACTTAGATGAAATACCACATGAAAAACCAGAAAGTTCAAACAAACCAGAGATCTTTTGTTTCTCTATGTTTTTATAATAATTTATACTTTTAATATCAGATTTTTTAGATTCATTATTTCATTTTTTCAATTTTGCTATACTGATTAAAATTAAGTAAAATGTACTCAAGTAAGAACATAAATGAATTGCTTACTTTCTCATTTTCTTACTTCCTCAGTTTCTCATTATGATAAATGATTACTAATATTCTTCCTGCTCTTCCCTGGTGCCTCAGTGGTAAAAAATCCACCTGCCAATGTAGGAGACACAGGTTCAATCCCTGGGTCAGGAAGGTCCCCTGGAGAAGGAAATGGCAACCCATTCCAATATTCTTGCCTGGGAAATCCCATGAACAGAGAAGCCTGGTGGGCTACAGTCCATGGGGTCGCAAAAGTGTCAGACATTACTTAGCAACTGAACAACAAAAAATATTATTTCTCATAACATTTTATAAAAGCTTACATAAAATCATTACATTTTTCCTTCCTGTTGGATGTACCACTGAGCTCATTTGTCTCTGTGTTCATGCAGACATCTCCCATTATCTAATACATTCAACCCAGGACATTTCTTCTGAGAGAAACCAGCATAGAAAAATCCTCACAGAATAAGAGACTTAAGATCATTATTAATGGTAAAAAAGTGGAGAATCCTATTATTGTTGGGACAGACTTTTTTGTCTGTTCTTATACCTTTGATGTGTTACTGTCCACTAGAAGCCATTCATCATTAAAAAGAAACACTGTATTATTAAGAACAGTGCATGCTGGACACATATATGAGTCCCTAAGCCTCCTGCCTGTCCAGTGGCTGCCCAGATGCTTAAACAGTGAGTCAAGTAGAAAACCAAATTTTTACTTGAGAGATAACATAATGCTCTAAAAGAAACTTTATTATAATTCAAAGATAATCATGGACATGTGAAAACCTCAAAGCTATAATACAATATAGGAACAACAGATCAGAGCTACAGCAAGTCAACCTACATTTGAGAATACTGATTTCCTCATTATGCACTGTATGCATGACATAATCATACAGAACACAACCACATCATTTTACACAGAAGTAAACAGATCTAGAGAGACTGATATGTTTTTGTGACAAATTAACATCTCAGATCAGAGCTCCTCTGATATTAATTTTTTCTCCTTTAGAAGGGTTAAAATTCTAATGTATAAAATACAGTGGCACATGAAGTCATTCTAACCATTATAAGAGAAAAAATTTCATTACCTGATGAACTAGGTATTTACGTTTTCCTAACGTAAAATCGTGGGCCTTTGTTGGGAATTCTAGCGCCCATCCTTCCTTGCTCAGTTAAGTGAGTTTTTGATCAAGACAATACAAGTCCATTGAGCAACAGAAACATCTCAGTTTTTATGCAAAACCACCAGGACAAGATGGTTTTAAAATAAAGAAATCTGTAGTATTAGTTTCTGTTTCAGAAATTAAATCTAAAAGCTATGGCTTTTTAGTAAAATAAATATGACAAAATGTATCAACTTTCAGTGAGAAAATCATTTGAATCAATAATCTTGTTACATTTCCTCAATAATGTTAGTGGAAAAAAGATTGCATCAAATAGGTGTTTGTGATTCATGAGTATGAAATAGCACTATTGCTAGAAATGACTCAATTAATTTTCTATGTATGAAATAAAGCTGAAGTCAATTACTTTATTGTCCATAGAATAGTCCAAATATTTATGGGCTCAAATTCAATTTGTGAAACAAAATCACTTGGGAAAGACAGAGATGAAAACTTTCAAGTTTATATGGATATTTTCAGATGGAAATTTATAGACAATTGAGCATCTGTCTACAACACTAAATAAGAATCATGAAGAGATTTTTTCACCTGGAAAAACAATTCATATTTTTTCTAATGTTGCAGTCAGTATTTTTTTTTCAAAAAGGAAAGAAAACATGTGGATTCTTTCTTCATTTATTCTTTTTAAATTTTTTTAATGTGGATCATTTTTGAAGTCCTTATTGAATTTGTTACAATATTGCTTCTGTTTTGTGCTTTTTGGCCACAAGGCACGTGGGATTTAGCTCCCCAACCAGGAATCAAACCTGCACTCTGTACATTAGAAGCTGAAGTCTTAACCACTGGACTGCCAGAGAAGTCCTTCTTCATTTATTCTTCAAATATCAGATAAGTATTCACAGAGAAGTTTATCACTTAAACAAAAAGGTATTTCTTATAAAATACTGTAATGATTATCCAAAAACAAAAAGAAAAAAGATATATAGAAACAATGACAAAATTGTTTCTATATTTGTCATTCCAATTTTCATAAAATATATGTTAAACAGTTTCACATTATATAAAATAATAAAAGATATCTGAATACCTCAAGTTTATAATTGGCTTTTTTCTTGAAAAATATACTTATAAAAACAAATTCAAACATCAGTTGGTCAATAATAATTTTAAAAGGCAGAATGAGCTAAGTGAATATGTATGCCCCAAATTAGCAAATTAATAAACTCAATTAAAATCTCCCATTAAATATGGCATGTTTATAATTTTTGTGCCATGCAAAATTTTTAAGAAGCTGCTAAAAATGGATTTTTAAGCCACCGATCTAGTTTAGTTCCATTTTATACAATATATTGAGACTCTTCCATTTTTATGTGATAGTATCTTATCCTATATATTTTCTGTCCTATTACATCAAGAAATGGTCCAAAATTTGATAACTTGTAAAACTGTAGTAATATAAATAATCTTCTGTGTACTCTTGTAGAAGTTCACTAGTCTGTGAGTTCATATCTTTCCAAAAACATGATTGTGATCTCAATTTACAAACTTGCATTAGTAAGAGTGGTACACATTTACCACAGAGATTTTAAGATCTAAGGAGTCATATGTTTCCCTATGTTTCAGGGTTTCTCGGTGGACACACAGACAGACACTGATACAGACACTCACACACAGACTCACAACGAAGAATTCCTTCCTGACAGTTATGACATGTTAGAGAATGGTCCTCCAAGTGGTATTTAAATATACACGTTCTCAATAACACTTAAACTTTTAGAGTGGCATTACTACTCTCTTCAATATAAACACTGTCCTGTTATAGACAGCTAAATATTCTATGGGGAAGCCTTCTTTTTGAAGCAATATGAAAGTTTAGGTAAATGAGGAAATAAACTGTTTCACTTGGGATTCAATTTAATGAAAATAGATTAACCTTTGGTGCATTTAATGTTGCAGGCAAATTAGATACAATTATACACTTGCTATTCTGGCAAAAAAAAAAAAGGAAAAAAGATTTCCGTAAACCATTTGAAACACTGGATAATTCATCCAGCCTAAAATATATACCAGAAAACATAATGTTGTCTGTGGTCCTGGTCTTTATGCCACCCTCATTTTTCAATAGGTATTAATTGCATTTCTGGTGTAGGCTTTACAAACAGCACCCATAATCGACTCCACGTCTCACATTAATCATGTTCTTGTAATCACTGGCTATTCAACACAAATCTCCATTCTCAGTTTTCGTTGGGAAACAGCCACATTGGAGCTGGAGTATATTCACGTTTAAGTGATTATATTGCCATCATATGGATTAAAGTGCACAGCGTCCACTTGCCACAGCCCGATTAAGGATGCTGTACAAATGGAGGGTGTCTATAGTTACTTTATTGTACAGTCAGAAGTTGGAACTTCCTTATGGAACAGCCTTATTTTTCAGAACCCCAGGGCTGCTCTCTTTGAGGTGGATGTAAAAGAAGAAACAGCCATGGATCTACTGAAATTTCTTCCTTTGTATTTGTTGAGGCTTTTCTGGCCAAAGCTCTTCTTTCAACAAAAAACAGCTACTTAAGTAAAAGTATACACTTTAGTAAACACTTAATATGAAAATTTTAAGTGTTTATTGATAGTTCTAAAATGACAATTCCAATTTTTTAGCATTCATTTTTACATGTTTTTGATCATTAGTTTAACTCAAATTTAACTCTGGCCTACATTAAACTATAGTGTTTTTATTAATATAATAGGGTTTGCCAGTTGAAGATAACGATTGACATACTTATAGAAATTTTCTATCAACTCAATCTAAATATTTTATTGTATTTTATTAATGAATTTTAAATTTGAGAATTGGATTTTTCTGAGAATGCTAAGAATTCTAGGCAATTTCTGTAAAAATCTTTAAACATTAGTGAAATTACAGCAGAAGGAAAGAGAAATTTCAAATTTTTTCTTCCTACTTGGATCTTCTGCCAGTGTTTTTCCTGTATCTTCTTATATTAACCATTAATCATCTTGAGGCCTTTTTTCTCTAGGTTAGTACCCACAAATGAGAACAGTGAAAAATTTTGCATTGGGATTTTAATCTTAAAATTGAAACAAGTTTTTAATTGTCTTTTTTTCTGCTTATCAACACAATCCATTTCGAAAGCCAGTATACAAGTAAGCAGAAACATAAACGTAGGAAATACAGACATCAGGTAAGTCTAGTTATAGTACAGAAATATAAACTTTCTATATATATAAAGAACTATATTAATTAAATTTAGAATTATAGCCTAAAGGATCTTATTAATCTTTGAGACTTAGGTATCTACTTATAGATGGACTACAAACAGGACTCTGTATATGATAAAGGATATATCCATAATTGCAGGAGGTCACTGTCACTGACTTCCTTTGATTGTTCTGTTTGCTATACAACTAATAGCTATCAAACTGATACATGTACATACATATACATTTGTTGTTGTTCAGTTGCCAAGTCATGTATGATTCTTCGCAACCCCGTGGATTGCAGCACACCAGGCTTTCCTGTTTCTCACCATCACATACGTCCACTCTTTTTTAGATTCTTTTCCCATATAGGCCATTACAGAGTACTGAGTGGCATTCCCTGTGCTATGTAATGAGTCCATATTAGCTATCTACTCTAATATTATCTGTTATATACTGTGTATACATATATAACTGATTCTTCATTGTACACCTAAAACTAACACAACACTGTAAATTAAATATGCTTCTGTAATTTTTTTTTAATTCACAATGAGATATTAATACACAGTCCCTACTCTTGGAAATCTCAGACTCTTTGATAATATTTCCCTATTTTACTTTTGACAGCTTATACTGAACACAGGATACTTTTTGTAATTTAAATGTGTGTTTGTTTGGGAAAATGTAGGCAGATACGGAATTAAGTTTTAGAAAGGTTATAGGAAACAGGAACTCATCCATGCTGCTGAAGAGAGAATATATTGGTAGACAAATTTATGGAGCTGTTTGGCAATATATGATAAATTTAACACTTTTTAAACTAGGATTTTCACA
Source organism: Antilocapra americana (assembly GCA_007570785.1). Taxonomy (NCBI): domain Eukaryota; kingdom Metazoa; phylum Chordata; class Mammalia; order Artiodactyla; family Antilocapridae; genus Antilocapra; species Antilocapra americana. The sequence goes on along the minus strand of ML661915.1, from coordinate 2,554,406 downwards.
CGTGACTACAAATAGATATGCCAAGATGATACTTCCAATGTTGTACCGGCCAAACATTTGAAACCACTGCCATCACTAAGAATGAATAAAATATGTCATATTCTTACTATATACCATTATATGAAAGTTAATATTCATTCATTTATATAAAGATCTCAAATACATAATGATTACAGGGACATGAAAATTTTAAATACAGTACAACACTTATCTTTAAATATAAACAAAACTACTATGAATTGTTTTATTACACCCATATAATCATATGGTGCTAAAGTACAAGTGAACAGGAAAAATATACTAAATTCATGAGTCTAGATCAAGAAAAAGGATCCAATTTGAAGAATGCAGAGAAAGACTGAATAAAAAGTAGTCAGAGCCTATATTTTATGCAAAGATGGGCACAATAAAGGATAGAAATGGTATGGACCTAACAGAAGCAGAAGATACTAAGAAGAGGTGGCAAGAATACACAGAACTATACAAAACAGATCTTAATGATCCAGGTAACCACGATGGTATGACCACTCACCTAGAACCAAATATCCTGAGTACAAAGCCAAGTAGGGCCTTAGCAAGCATCACAACAAAGCTACTGGAGGTGATGGAATTCCAGCTGAGCTATTTCAAATCCTAAAAGATGATGCTGTGAAAGTGCTGCACCCAATAACGCCAGCAAATATGAAAAACTCAGCAGTAGCCACAGGACTGGAAAAGGTCAGTTTTCATTCTAATCTCAAAGAAAAGCAATACTAAAATATTCACACTACCATACAATTGCACTCATTGTGAAATGATAGCAAGGAAATGCTCATAATTCTTCAAGCTAGGCTTCAGTTGTTCATGAACCAAGAAATTCCAGATGTACAAGCTGGATTTAGAAAAGGCAGAGGAACCAGGGATCAAACTGCCAATATCCATTGGGCCATAGAAAAAGCAAGAGAATTCCAGAAAAACATCTATTTCTGTTTCACCGACTATGCTTAAGCCTTTGACTGTGTGGATCACAACAAACTGTGGAAAATTCTTAAAGCAATCAGAATACCAGACCACCTTACCTGTCTCCTGAGAAACTTGTGTGCAGGACAGGAAGCAACAGTTAGAACTGGACATGGAACAATGGACTGATTCAAAATTAGGAAAGGAGTATGTCAAGGCTGTATATTGTCACCCTGCTTATTTAACTTGTATGCAGAGTACATCATGTGAAATCCTGGGATGGATGACTCACAAGCTGGAATCAAGATTGTTGGGACAAATATCAACAACCTGATATATGCAGATAATACCACTTTTATGGCAGAAAGCAAAGAGGAAGTAAGGAGCCTCTTGATAAGGGTGAAAGAGGAAAGTAAAAAAGCTGGCTTAAAATTTAATATTCAAAACACTAAGATCATGGCATACAGTCCCATAATTTCATGGCTAATTGAAGAGAAAAAGTGAAAACAGTGACAGTTTTATTTTCTTGGGCTCCAAAATCAGTGCAAACAGTGACTTCAGCCTTGAAATTAAAAAATACTTGCTCCTTGGAAGAAAAGCTTTGACAAACCTAGACAGCATCTTAAAAAGCAGAGACATCACTTGGCCAACAAAGGTCCATCTAGTCAAAGGTATATTTTTCCAGTAGTCATGTACAGATATGACAGCTGGCCCATAAAGTAGGCTGAGTGCCAAAGATTTAATGATTTCAAATTGTGGTACTGGAGAAAACTCTTAAGACAGCAAGGACATCAAATCAGTCAATCTTATACAAAATTAACCCTGAATATTCTTTGGAAGGACCAATGCTAAAGATGAAGCTATAGTATTTTGGTCATCTGATTCAAACAGATGACTCATTGGAAAAGTCCCTGATGCTGGGAACGATTGTAGGCAGAAGGAAAAGGGGGCGTCAGAGGATAAGAAGGCTGGATGGCATCATCAACTCAATGGACATAAGTTTGAGCAAACACCAGGAGACAGTGAAGGGCAGCATGCTGCAGTCCCAGGGGTCCAAAAGAGTTGGACGTGACTCAGTGATTAAACAACAAAGATGCAACTAGAATTCCACTAAGTATTTTGTGGAAAGCAAGTATTTATTTGCAAGACAGCTATGAAGCTCTTCCTACTGTATCTGTTTTTAATATAATATCGAAAGCTTTGAGAACTGTACACACATATATAAAACGAATCTGTATAGTATGCACATCACTATAGTAAAGCTATGTAATCAATTATCTTATTTACTTTTATATGTTATACTACTTTCTATGATTTTATTGCCAGAGAACTCTCTTATTTATAACACACATAAGCATTCTGTAGTAATACACAGAACATATTTTGGGAAATTCAATTAAGGTGCTGACTGATAATGCCTTAGGGGTAGGAATTTACTGCAGAGAAGGCAATGGCACCCCACTCCAGTACTCTTTCGCCTCTAAAATCCCATGGATAGAGGAGCCTGGTGGGCTTCAGTCCATGGGATCGCTGAGTCAGACATGACTGAGCAACTTCACTTTCACTTTTCACTTTCATGCATTGGAGAAGGAAATGGCAACACACTCCAGTGTTCTTGCCTGGAGAATCCCAAGGATGGGGGAGCCTGGTGGGCTGCTGTCTGTGGCATTGCACAGAGTCGGACACAACGGAAGGGACTTAGCAAAAGCAGGAACTTACTGGGATACTGTATAATGGTTTAAATTTCGACTATTCCCCACTGACACATTTTTCATAATGCTTATTTTATACTCTCTTGCCAGTTTACATATATGCATCCTCCAATGTATTTATTCTATGACAAAGAAAGCTATTCTCAATTATCAGTGTATCCTTAATATTTACAATTATTCATGGAAAAATGTACAAATTCAACATGTATCTGTGTTTATATGTAAGAATGAATGCATAAAAAATGAGTGAATGAATGGAAATTCCAAAAGCATTTGATTGTCTCTTTGCTTTACTCCATGGTTTGCAGAGATCTACAGCAATGGAACTGAAAGAACTTTTGAGTGAGTTATTTCTCCCTCCCTCTTCTAAAAGCAACTTAGTCAAAGAACACTTGGCATGTCAACCTTGAAATGTTGCCAGCCTTTTGCTCTGGCCACTGTTTTTTTCCTCTCAATAATAACTCTCACCAGAAGATGGCAAGGAAAGAAAGAAAAGGTTAACCTCAATTCTGTCAAATGTTGTTAAGACTTGGCAGCTCCAGGAAAGGTTTTATAGTGAAGAGAATTGAATCTAGTGAAATAGGGGGCTGCCCAAATCACTGTGAATTTCATTTATCTGTGTATTTCTCTCCCTAATTATCACAGAAAAGTGACAGTTGACAAGCCCATGGAAGCCTCAGAAGACTGCAAAATTGTATTTAGTGACCAAAACATAACATTTAAAAACTTCAGTGACTCATGTACACAAAAGCAAGATTTATTCAGGTGATGTTGAGATTTGCTCTAACTAGTTTCTTTTCTGTTCACATAAAATGGAATGTTAAAGTTATAATGGTATGGTAGCTGAAATTTCTATCTTGATAAGATCTAATTAGTTGAACTAAATGTTTACATTTCAAACACTGGAACCTAGGTTATCTTTCACTTATCCCCCCAAAAGAAGTACATGAGCCATAATGACTCCAGTTCATACACTCCAGCTCACTTGGCACAAACGAAGAAGGCAAGTTGTAAGATTAAATAGAAAAGCTCTTTAATATATATCCAATAAGCAATAGAGTCTAATTTTTTATCATATTTAATTTCAAATCTAAAAAGACATCATATATATCCAAAGAAAAATACTAGAAAAGTAACTGCTACAAAATGTAACAAAGTAATACATATTGGAAATTTTCTAAAAGAAATAAAACAGTTGTCTAGATCTCAATGCTCTGTTACTCAGTCATGTCCAACTCTTTGGCACCCCATGAACTCTAGCCCACCAGGCTCCCCTGTCCATGGAATTTTCCAGGCAAGAATATTGGAGTGGGTTGCCATTTCCTACTCCATGGGATCTTCCTGACTCAAGGATTGAATCCACGTCTCCTGCAAAGGCAAGTGGATTCTCTACCACTGGGCCACCTGGTATAAGCCCTTATGGATCTCAATATTCATAATTACAATTTTCGATTTAATTTAAAATCTAAGTATATTTTTAATTTATTAATTTTTACAAAAATTTAGAGCGGACCACCTTGTAGCATCATTAAATCTGAAACACTTTCTTTAAGATCTTTCTCTAAGTATTTACTTTATGATTTCATACAGCCTTACTGCTGACACACCTCATTTCTGCAATGACATTTAAAGAACAACTATGCCCTCAATTTGATAGTTTATGTTTTTCTCACGTTCAGTGGCAAAGTATACACTTGTATTCACAAGAAGATAAATGTGCTTCTATATTGAGACATTCCTTTCATAATGGAGCACAACTAATAAATGAGTTAGATATACAGTCATCCTAGTCACAGAGGCTGGCCACACAGGGGCCCTGACAAGACTGACTGTCACAATGGCAACCTGCAAGGTGTCTGCATGTGTACACCTGCTGGTAATGCCTAACTTCAGAGGTATTTGTACTGATTTATTATAAACAGTTTAAGGTCTTATACATAACTAAAAAGCTATGTCTTTAAAGGTGATTGCAAGTTATTCTCTCAACATTCATCAATTATTATTAAGCAGATATTTCAGCATTTTTAAAAAATCTAGTTATCTTTGTTAGAGGAAAGCCATTAAATACCTTGATATTTATAACCGAATACAAAATTCTACTTAAGTAGAATCAGTAACCACAAAGAATATAGAACTACAAAACTTATATTGATATTAAATAACTGAATTTATTTATGCAGCCTGGTTTCGAGAACGTACCTTTAAATGAAAAAGAAATAATGACTGAGGTAATCGTTTTCAAGATAAAGCATCTTAACTCATTTTTTAACTCATTTTTCTCCTTAACTAAGATACCTTAAAGCTGGCAGAATTAAACATTCAGCAAGAGATGCACTGAGTCTCATTTAGGTATGTATATGTGTGTGTATATAGGTGTGTGTGTATATGCATATATATATGTGTGTGTGTGTGTGTGTGTGTGTGTGTGTGTGTGTGTGTGTATTCACCAGGTTTTCCTAAGTATATATGTGCACAGAAGTCCCATTTGACTTAATAGGGTCATACTCAAATAATATGCCTTAGCTTAATATTTCTATATGTAAAACCTACTTAGTTTTAAATTCCTCTTTATTTCCTTCTAACCTATGTGTATTTATAAGTATCATTTTTCCTGTTTTAATTGAAAATATTATGTCCAGTTCCTACTTTCTCTTATTCTTTGTGTCAGTTTAAACGACCTACAACAGAGGTTCTCAAACACTGATTTATTCATCAATTACATCATTACCACCTCTGTTGGTTTATTAAAAATACTGAATTCTTGAGTAGTATACATGACCTACAGAATCCAGAGACCCAGAAATATGTATTTTAAAAATATAAAAAAATGATCATTTAAAATTTATTGAGAACTAAAAACATGTCTAGAACTTTTTTAAATATTTTGCATGCTTGAACACATGTTATACTCACCACAGTCCCATGAGGAGGTGATTATTATTTACAAGGGAAAACTAAGAAAGTTAATGAATTATGGAACTATGATTCTGGTACCATTACTTCAGAGTCATTGCTCTTGACCCTCTCATCACATACACGGTCTCTCTTTGGGTGAGTATAACTTCTAACCAGATTTCTGTAAAAATGTCCAATAAATGTAGATGACTATAACACAGCAAATCACAGATATTTATAGTGTGCTTTTTCCCTCAAACTAAACAAAAAGTCCATTGAGAGAACAGTACTATATATTCATCTTTTGGATCCTTCAGCAAAATACTCGAGTCCTCAGTGTATCTGTCAAATAGATTCTTCTTTTCAAATCCTCCAAGTAGAAAACCATCTGCACCAAGAAAACTTAAACAGCAAACCTTGCTTTCATGATGCAGCCTATTCTTCTGTCATCTAATCGAAATGCTTTCTCCAACATCCCAGGCCCACTTCTGAGGAGTCTCAACTCAATTTTTATGAGGAGTATCTCTTATCACCATTAGCTATATGTATGTGTGTGTGTGTATATATATATATTTGTTTTTAACTTTAGAATTTTAAACATATTTAAATTCCTAAATTTCCTATTTAAGATGGACTCAGGCCAACATTCTGACATTCTGTAAAGCTAAATAAAATGTTTAAGACTATATTTTGTCTTAGTATGAGATCCAGCAAAAGCGTTCCAGAAAAACATCTACTTTTGCTTTATTGACATAGCCAAATCCTTTGACTGTGTTGATCACAACAAACTGCAGAAAATTCTTAAAAGAAATGGAAATATCAGACCACCTTACCTGCCTCCTGAGAAACCTGTATGCAAGTCAAGAGCAATAGTGAGAACTGGACATGGAACAACAGACTGGTTCCAAGTTGGGAAAGGAGTACGTCAAGGCTGTACACTGTCACCCTGCTTATTTAACTTATATGCAGAGCACATCATGCAAAATGCCAGGCTGGATGAAGAACAAGCTGGAATCAAGATTTCTGGGAGAAATATCAATAACTTCAGATACACGGATGGCAATACCCTGATGGCAGAAAGCTAAGAAGAAATAAAGAGCCTCTTAATTGAAAGTGAAAGAGGATAGTGAAAAAGTTGGCTTAAAACTCACCATTCAGAAAACTAAGATCATGGCACCTGGTCCCATCACTTCATAGAAAATAGATGGGGAAACAATGGAAACAGTGAGAGATTTTATTTTGGGGGGCTCCAAAATCACTGTTGATGGTGATTACAGCCATGAAATTAAAAGATGCTTGCCCCTTGGAAGAAAAACTATGACCAACCTAGACAGCATATTAAAAAGCAGAGACATTACTTTGCCAACAAAGGTCCACCTAGTCAGAGCTATGGTTTTTCCAGTGGTCATGTATGGATGTGAGAACTGGACTATAAAGAAAGCTGAGTGCCGAAGAATTGATGCTTTTGAACTGTGGTGTTGGAGAAGACTCTTGAGAGTCTCTTGGACTGCAAGGCAATCCAACTAGTCAATCCTAAAGGAAATCAGTCCTGAATATTCATTGGAAGGATTGCTGCTGAAGCTGAAACTCCAATACTTTGGCCACCTGATGTGGAGAGATGACTCACTGGAAAAGACTCTGATGCTGGAAATGATTGAAGGTGGGAGGAGAAAGGGATGACAGAGGATGAGATGGTTGGATGGCATCACCAACATAATGGACACGAGTTTGTGTAGGCCTCGAGAGTTGATGATTGTCAGGGAAGCATGGCGTGCCGCAGTCCATGAGGTCACGAAGAGACAGACATGACTGAGTGACTGAATTGCACTGAATGAGGCCCAGATGAGGTCCAGATTTCAGATTTAGAAATACAAAGAAAAAAGTTGATCTGGATTTTAAAAATGTGTTCCCTTCGACTCAATTATAATCTAAATGCACAATGTTCTTCGAAAAATATTAAAAAATCAAATTAATGTGATATTCTTCTCAATGTTTGAATCTCATTCAGTTTCTATTTTTTCTGTGAGAAAGCAACTAACATTTTAGGAAAGATACATTACACTTTACTTTTTTAAATTTTTCAATCCATTTTCTTTATATTTTGTCTCTAAGAGTTATACAGAATGCGTGATCACTCAAAATCTCCTATCTGCTGGTCTGTGTAACTTTTTTATTAATAAAAATGAAAATCAAACTAATATTGCAGTACTCAAATAGTTATACATGTATTGCTGTGAAATGAAAGTGGCCTATTTAGCTGTAAAATGAAAGTGGCAATACATATATTGCTGTAAAATGAAAGCTGGTTGGAGTTTTGTTTGGCTAAAGATTTGTTTAAAGAGAAAAGAAATTAAGATTTTCAGCAATAAGAAAAAACTGAAAGAAATGTATTCAGAAAATGAGCCAGGAAACTTGAGGAATCAGATAACAAAATTGTATCAACTTGTAAAGGTCTCAATGCCTTACCATATGTGGAAACAAAGTGGAAAAAACACAAGGTGATACTGTTTTCCCTTCTTACAGACAGGCAGCAGAAAGAGCAGCAGTAGTACACTTCAGTGTTTACATGGGTATCACTAAGAACCAAGACTCCATTTTTCCATCTTCTATCGAAACTTATTAGGAAAAGCAATAGGGTAATTGCTAACATCATTCTTAGAAAAATGATTCTCCCCTTAATCAGGATATAGCCCAGTTTGAGTAACTAACACTGCTGTCAAGTTTTATGAGCTTAAACAACAACAACAAAAGAAATAAAACCATCTGGGAAACATCACTTTTTACACAAATTGCCTCCTTCCTCACTTAGGCTGGCGACGACAATATGCACCAACCTGGAAGCCATCTAAGACCCAGAAATGGCTATGACCGCTATGGCCAGAAGAAGGATGGGACAAACAAATGTATTAAAATCTAGGTTTTAAGCCATCTGAAAGTGAAGATAGGATATCCATATTTGATTCTGCAATGCCAAACACAGTCACTGACACAGAGTAAGTGAATGATAATGCTTATGAATTCACAGTTATAGCCTGTTTCCTCCATTAGACTATGTGCAGCATGGAGTTTTGCCTTTCAGTTCTCCATCTACAGTGTGCACAGTACTAGTACAAAATAGATTTATAATAAGCATTATTTTGTTGAATGAATGAAAGAGGACACTAAAAAGTGACAAGGGTTCAGAAGTACAGGTTCATAGTACAGGAAAAACCGAAGCAAAGTCAGGTACCCAGGGGTGAGAATAAGAGTTCAAATACTGAGTCAACCCCAGAAAACCATTCCACAGGGTTCCAGCATGTGATGACTTTATTAGGACTCCTAGCTTGTTGACATATTTAGTCCTAGACATCTTCTGAGTGTTTTTCTTTGTCTAGTATTGGGCTGTGTATATCACTGTGTCTGTATGTGGATGTGTTTCTGGGCATGTTAGAGATTTGGGGTAAAAAGGGAGTTCATCGGGCACAAACAGTACCATCAATAGTGTGAGTTCAAAGGAGAGGCTACAGTCCATTAAATTATCAGATTAAAGTTTCACTTAGATTCTATTTTGCTGAAGCCTAAAGAGTACGATTAAACCTTAGATGGGAGTCTTAAGATTAAAGTAATTCAGTCAAGCCAACATGCGCTAGGCATCCTCATATTAGTCATGTGTAATTGTACTGTGTTGAGATTGCCTTATTCTACAGAAAAGTAACTTATTTGCTTAGAGTCAACCCTAAACAATATTTTATTTAGTATACTCTTCAAAGATGAACTGTAAACTAAGTAATGATTTTTTATTAAATCTACCAACTAGGCTCTGGGTACATACACTGATTTAGAAAGAACAGTAAGCACCATAGCAATGAAAGGTTTTCTAGATAAATATTTGCACTTTAATTTGCTTATATGTTAACATATAGACTTGGGTGAATTTACATGCAAGTCCGAGTAAACATGGAAGAGTTTTAAAAACTCTAGACAAGGAGTCAAGTGTTCCAGTCTGTAAATGAAAATACAAATTTTACAGCACGTCCAAATGTTAGCCAATGGACTGTGACAAAATCTTCACTATTTCTTAAAGAAATAAGAAAAATTCTGAGGTATTTCACAAAACCCAATTTGTTCAATTTAAGGGATTATTATTTATTTGAGGATTATGTGCTTCTCATTATTTTTAGTATTAGAATTCTATTTTAATAAAATAATAGTGATAATAACAGGTAGTTTATGGGTCTTGATTTAGGGAGTGCTTTAGATTTAATTTTTTTTCTTTTTTTTTTTTATTATTGTTTTTGCCATACATTGTCATGATATCACCATGGGTTTACATATGCTTCCCCTCCGGGCCCCCCCTCCCTCCTCCCTCCCCCCCC